>CM051260.1:23836888-23859388 GCA_027921565.1 Artemia sinica
TTAGGTTAGGTTAAGTTAGGTTAGACTAGGTTAGCCTACGTACACGCGTGAATTTCTGTCTTGAAATGCAAGAGTTGGAAAATTGGGGTCTTAGTCCACCAGCCTGAATGGTGGAAATCCACTAGCTCAATATTGGGGTCTCAGTCCACCAGTCTGAATGATGGAAATTCACTGTTTAAGTTAGGTTAGGTTAACTTATCATGAGCGCTCATGATAAGTTAACCTAACCTTTTCCGGCGAGTATGGATAGGTTAGGCTAGATTATGTTAGGTTAGGTTAAGTTAGGTTAGGTTAGCCCATGTATGCTTCACTTAGGTTAGCTTAGGTTAGGTGAGAGAAAGGCAAAAAGTTAGGTGTATGATTAGGTTAGGTTAGGTTAGATTAAGTTAGGTTAAGTTAGGTTAGGCTAGGTTAGCCTACGTACGCGCGCGTAAGTTACGCGCGCGTAAGTTTTTGTGTGTGTAAGTTTTGGCGTGTGTGTGTAAGTTTTCGTGTGTGTGTGTGTGTGTGTGTAAGTTTTGTGTGTGTGTGTGTGTGTAAGTTTTGTGTTGAGTGTGTGAGTTTTTTTTGTGTTCATGTGTAAGTTTTTGTGTGTGTGTGTGTGTGTGTGTGTAATTTTTTGTGTGTGTGTAAGTTTTGGTGTGTGTGTGTGTGTGAGTTTTCGTGTGTGTGTGTGTGTGTGTAAGTTTTGTGTGTGTGTGTGTGTGTGTGTGTGTAAGTTTTGGCGTGTGTGTGTAAGTTTTGGCGTGTGTGTGTGTGTGTGTGTGTGTGTGTGTGTGTGTGTGTAAGTTTTGGCGTGTGTGTGTGTGTAAGTTTTCGTGTGTGTGTGTGTGTAAGTTTTCGTGTGCATGTGTAAGTTTTTGTGTGTGTAAGTTTTGGCGTGTGTGTGTAAGTTTTCGTGTGTGTGTGTGTAAGTTTTGTGTGTGTGTGTGTGTGTAAGTTTTTGTGCGTGTGTGTGTGAGTTTTTTTTGTGTTCATGTGTAAGTTTTTTGTGTGTGTGTGTGTGTGTGTGTGTAAGTTTTTGTGTGTGTGTGTAAGTTTTGACGGTGTGTGTGTGAGTTTTCGTGTGTGTGTGTGTGTGTGTAAGTTTTTGTGTGCATGTAAGTTTTTGTGTGCATGTAAGTTTTCGTGTGCATGTGTAATCCCAAATCATAGGTTTCAGACAGCATTCACCAACGAAATACTAGGAAACCTTATCTCAGAAAAGTCTGAAATAACAAACTATTCATCCCAAACTAGAAGTTTCAGTCAACAAACGCCTATGAGAGATTAAGAATCATAACTCTGAAAAGTCCAAAAAGCAAACTACACCTCCCAAATCATGATTTTCTGACAACACACACCTATGAAAGGCTAAGAAATCTAGCTCAGAAAAGTCAAAAATAGCAAATTAACCATCCCAAATCATAGGTTTCAGTCAACACACACCTACGAATGGCTAAGAAACCTAGCTCAGAAAAGTCAAAAAATAGCAACCCACACATCCCAAATCATAGGTTTCAGACACCACACACCTATGAGAGACTGAGAAATCTGGTTATGAAAAGTCAGAAATAGTAATTTACATATCCCAAATCATAAGTTTCAGACAACACTCACCTATGAACGGCTAAGAAACCTAGCTCAGAAAAGTCAAAAATAGCAAACTAGTCATCCCAAACTATAGGTTTCAGACAACAAACACCTATGAGTGACTAAGAAATCCAGCTCAGAAAAGTCAAAAGTAGCAATCCACCCATCCCAAATCATAGGTTTCAGACAACACATACCTATGAAAGACTAAGAAATCCAGCTCAGAAAAGTCAAAAATAGCAAACTACATATCCCAAATCATAGGTTTCAGTCAACACACACCAACGAAAGACTAAGAAACCTAGCTCAGAAAAGTCAAAAATAGCAAACTACTCATCCCAAACTATTGGTTTCAGACAACATTCACCTACGAAATACTAGAAAACCTTAGCTCAGAAAAGCCTGAAATAGCAAATTAACCATCCCAAATCATAGGTTTCAGTCAACACATACCTATGAAAGGCTAAGAAACCTAGCTCAGAAAAGTCGAAAATAGCAAACTACTCATCCCAAACTATTGGTTTCAGACACCACACACCTATGAAAGACTAAGAAATCCAACTCAAAAAAGCCCGAAATAGTAATTTACATATCCCAAATCATAAGTTTCAGACAGCATTCACCTACGAAATACTAAGAAACCTTAGCTCAGAAAAGTCTGAAATAACCAACTACTCATCCCAAACTCGAAGTTTCAGACAACAAACACCTATGAGTGACTAAGAATCCTAGCTCTGAAAAGTCTAAAAAGCAAACTACACCTCCCAAATCATAATTTTCAGAAAGGACACACCTATGAAAGGCTAAGAAATCTAGCTCAGAAAAGTCAAAAATAGCAAATTAACCATCCCAAATCATAGGTTTCAGTCAACACACACCAACGAAAGACTAAGAAACCTAGCTCAGAAAAGTCAAAAATAGCAAACTACTCATCCCAAACTATTGGTTTCAGACAACATTCACCTACGAAATACTAGAAAACTTTAGCTCAGAAAAGCCTGAAATAGCAAACTAAACATCCCAAATCATAATTTTCTAACAACACATATCTATGAAAGGCTAAGAAACCTAGCTCAGAAAAGTCGAAAATAGCAAACTACACATCCCAAATCATAGGTTTCAGACACCACACACCTATGAAAGACTAAGAAATCCAACTCAGAAAAGTCAAAAATAGCAAACTACATATCCCATATCATAAGTTTCAGTCACCACACACCTATGAAAGACTAAGAAATCCAACTCAAAAAAGCCCGAAATAGTAATTTACATATCCCAAATCATAAGTTTCAGACAGCATTCACCTACGAAATACTAAGAAACCTTAGCTCAGAAAAGTCTGAAATAGCCAACTACTCATCCCAAACTCGAAGTTTCAGACAACAAACACCTACGAGTGACTAAGAATCCTAGCTCTGAAAAGTCCAAAAAGCAAACTACACCTCCCAAATCATAATTTTCAGAAAGGACACACCTATGAAAGGCTAAGAAATCTAGCTCAGAAAAGTCAAAAATAGCAAATTAACCATCCCAAATCATAGGTTTCAGTCAACACACACCAACGAAAGACTAAGAAACCTAGCTCAGAAAAGTCAAAAATAGCAAACTACTCATCCCAAACTATTGGTTTCAGACAACATTCACCTACGAAATACTAGAAAACTTTAGCTCAGAAAAGCCTGAAATAGCAAACTAAACATCCCAAATCATAATTTTCTAACAACACATATCTATGAAAGGCTAAGAAACCTAGCTCAGAAAAGTCGAAAATAGCAAACTACACATCCCAAATCATAGGTTTCAGACACCACACACCTATGAAAGACTAAGAAATCCAACTCAGAAAAGTCAAAAATAGCAAACTACATATCCCAAATCATAAGTTTCAGTCAACACACACCAACGAAAGGCTAAGAAACCTAGCTCATAAAAGCCTGAAAAAGCAAACTACTCATCCCAAACTATTGGTTTCAGACAACATTCACCTAGGAAATACTAGGAAACCTTAGCTCAGAAAAGCCTGAAGTAGCAAACTACACATCCCAAATCATAGGTTTCAGACAACACACATCAACGAACGACGGGGGATCGGGGGAGGACCTTTGGGACCCAGGGAGGACGTTTGGGGGTCCGGGGGGGGCAGTTGGGGACCGGTGGAGGGCCTTTGGGACCCCGTTGGTCCTTTGGGAGCTCGATGGGCCTTTGGGGGGCTGGTGGGCCCTTGAGGACCAGGGGAGGGCCTTTGAGGGTCTGAGGAGGGCGTTTGGGGGGCTGGGGCTCTTTGGGAGCTTGGGGGGAACTTTGAGTACCGGTGCTTCCTTCGGGGTTGGGGTAGGAGGATCGGAACCCTTTGGGGTTGGGTTAGAGGACCTCACAACACTGTTCAAATGAAACTTGTGTATTATAACATCCATAGAGTTTCACCATTAATTTCTCTTCTAAAATCTCTTCAAAAATCATCTTTTAAAATGTCTCTATCTGTTTCGCCCAAATAATCCCATAACCTCTCTAAAACGGTTTCGCCCAAATAATCCCTAAACGTAATTCAGCGTGTTCCTTTTGTTTGGCATCTCTGCGCTAATGCATTTCAAATTAATAAGAAACCTGATTCCCGCGCTAAAACAATTCATCGCTAAGATGTTTCTTGGAGAATGGTTTCCATGGCCTTTGGCTATTAATATCCTTTGGAGTTCGACCAAAAGAGTTGTTTCCGAGGTAAAGACATTAATGACTTGGATCTATTCCTGGAGAATCGTTTCTAGGTGAAAATTTTTAAAGTCTGACAGATGATGTCATTGGTTGATTGATCTGTCAAGAAAGGGGAAATTAATTTGTTGTTTCTAAGGGGAATTATTGATTCACGATAGGTGAATTGAGGTCGACAGCACAGGTGTTCCAAGGTCGATGTTGTTGTTGTTGTAAGTGCACGCTCTCAGCGAATGTCAAGGTCAAATTGTTATGTAAACAAAGCCCTCTGATTGCCTGAGAATGGGGGATCTAACTGTTACCATGGAAACTCACAACATTTGGCTTGAACAACAATAACAAATACTGTTTCCCGGAAACTCATAACATCTGGCTTGAACAACAAATATTGGAAACACGCGATCTCCCGGAAACTCATAACATCTGCATTGAACAACAACAAGAAGGGAGTGACAAAGTTCCTGTTTTTCCCATTCTCACTGACAAAATCCATAAAACCGTCAAATAATCAACACACATAACCATCCATGAAAACAGACATAAATGTGACAAAATTCCTGTTTTTTCATTCTCACTGAGAAAATCCATAAAACCATCCATAAATGTGACAAAATTCCTGTTTTTCAAATTCTCACTGACAAAAACCATAAAACATCCATAATTTGATGTTGACATCCGAGAAAAACATCAAATAAATCGAACAACACACATATCCATCCATGAAAACAACCATAAATGTGACAAAATTCATGTTTTTCCAAGTGAGAAAATTCCTGTTTTTTCATTCTCACTGAGAAAACCTTAAACCACGTGGTGTAGTCACGAGTCGGACCCCCATTTCTACTCATGTACTATATCAACTTTTGCAGCGAAACATAATTGATCCTCCATTTTAGATTTACTCAAGGATATCACATATCTTGCATATACTTCATCCCGTTCAAGACAAAGCAGTGATCCTCTCGTGATTTCCACCGCATTGGTGCTCTTGTATTATTGCCATCAACTTCTAATAGGGTAAACATTCCACTCATCATCAACACACAAATATATATCCAAACGAGTAAAGTCAAACTGTTCTTCTTCTCACTCCTTTGAATTCTATTCACAGACTAATAAAACTATAGCAAAAATCCTTTCCTTATATTCTCTGCAATCCTCTCCCGCTAATATGTAACCAACCCTCTGATTGGCTTAGAAGGAGACACGTGATTTGTTTCCCGTTATCGGATCAGTAAAATTCCCAATCGATTACGCAATCAAGTTCTCGGAAATCCATTTCCCCTAGGGAGACTATACTCATATATGGTGCCCCCCGTCACGAGCTCATGAGGTTAGGCTAGGTTACGCAATCAATTTCTCGGAAACGTGTTCTCCTGGGGATTCCATGCCCATATATGGTGCCCCCGTCGAACTGACAGCACAGGTGTTCTCCCTAGGGACTCTATGCCCATATATGGAGCCCCCCTTGTAGCTCATGAGGCCTTTCTACTTATACTTAACTTACGAATTAACTTACGTAACGATCTTCTATATTCATAGATTTTTAAAACGTATATTAGAGGGTTCGCCCCCTAGTCAATACCTTGCTCTTTAAGATAAAGTTTGAATTTTGTTCTAATTCTTTAAAAATGACCCCTTAATCGCAAAGGCCGTTAATTGGAATAAATAGCTCTTATGAAAGTACTAAAAAATCTTTGGCTTAAAGAGCATGGTATTGACTAGGGGGTGAACCCAATCATATACGTAATATTTTCTGTTCGTTTCAAGTTTAGATGTTGCTCCTTACTTTCAGTTGAAATACACTTTTTTTTATTAATTTCTGATCTTTTTCTTCGATAATGCTGGGAAGTCCGGCGCCCCCTTCATAACATAGTCCCTTCTCCCATGAAACCTTCCTTCATGGAAAGATCCTCCTTTATAACCCCCTATTCAACCCCCCCCCCCCCACCTACCAGAAAAATCCCACCTGAAAAAATCTGTATACTTCTAAATAACCAATACTATATGTTAACATTGGGTAAAGTTCTAAACTTTCAGCCCTCCCCCCGCGGACTTCGGGGAATTAAGTCATCCTAAAAGACATAATTATCATCTTTTCGACCATGCTGAACGAAATGCCTATTTCAAATTTTGATCGGGTGACTTTGGGAAAAAAATGAGCGTGGGAGGGGGCCTAGTTACCCTCCAATTTTTTGGTCACTTAAAAAGTGCACTAGAACTTTTAATTTTCGTTCCAATGAACCCTCCCACGATATTCTAGGACCACTGGGTCGATACGATCACCCCTGGGAAAAAAAAAAAACACATTCGTGATCTTTCTTCTGGCAAAAAATGCAAAATTCCACATTTTTTTAGATAGGTGCTTGAAACCTCTACAGTAGTGTTCTCTTATATGCTGAATATGATGCTGTGTTTTTCATTAAGGTTCTACAATGTTTAGGGGGCCTTTCCCCCTTTTTTCTAAAATCAGCCAAATTTTCTCAGGCGCGTAGCTTTTGATTGGTAAGACTAGACTTGACGAAACTTATATATTTGAAAAAAAATATTCAAATTATACGCTTAAAAACAATTTTTAAGTTATTTCTGCGCATCCTTGCTTTAATTTAGCTCTTTACTTTTCTTTGAAAAAACTTCTTTTTGTGAAAAAGTTTTTTAAAATTAATAAAGAAAAAACAGAAGAAAGTCGTAACCCAAAAAGAACCCGCAGCATATTATTTAAACCAATTACAAGCAACAATTGAATATGAACTGCAAAGTTCAACTTAAAGGGAAACTGCATTCTCTAGCTGGCCAAGGAGAATGCAGCGAATCAGAACATAACTTATCTCAAAGCAGGAAAATGGAAATGAAAGGAATTTAATACCATGTTTTACAAGTTAGCTTAGGGAACCCGGAACAAGGTGAATAAAACTTCTAGTGATTTTCTAATGAATTTAGCTAAGATTGACTCAACCATTCGATTAACTTGTGAAAGAAAATCAGACAATCCGACAGAAAATCCAGACTGTTAGGTAGCATTTTAAAGCAGATTTGAAAAAAATTAATACTACTTTTAAATTTACAGAGGGAACGTAAATACTAAGCACCAGTTAAACTCAACGTAAAAAGTGAGAGGTTGGGGCGGAGGCAGCCCTCCTTATACACTTGATGTTTGCTCTTCATTTTGTGTTTTAATGTCAATCCTTACTTGTATTTGAAAAACTGTTCTTTTTATAACGAAGCTAGTCAGATTTTTATGATTTTTGGATTTATATGCCCACCCTCCAACGTTTTTAAAACACTTTTTTGGGGCATTTTCGTCAAAAAATACCTTTGTTTATGGTATTTTCATTGAAAAAATTGAAAAAGACATATGTGCTACCACCAAATTTGGGAAAAATACAGTCCCCCCCACTAAAGTTTTGTGAATTGACGCTACTTCATCGTAATTTTCAAGAGGCTACTTTAAAAGATTTTATTTTCAAATAACCAGAAATGTCTGCCATTTTGAATTAAGTTCAGTTATAGAACAATTCTACATTCATATTGTTTAAATTAATTTAAAGACGAAATGAAAAAATGTTTATCTGGTGGTCAAATGGGTAACCTATAAGACCTAAAGGAGTAACATCAGAAAGAAGGTATCATAATTAGCATTAACGTATTTTTCCTGGATATGGCCTTTTTAATAGTTTTTCAATATAGATTATTAAATAGCAAAGGAACTGGTCCCTATCATGGTGCAAGGTGCTGAACTACTTCACCAGTTTCAATTAGTTATTTCAGGTGAAATAATTTGGATGTGTAATTTCATTTCTAAGTTCATCTTCTATGTTTTATGTTTTATTAGTTTTTTCTTATTGAGGATTTGAAACAACAAGAATGTTCAGTATTTGAGATTTAACTTGTTAGGAGCTTTTTTCTACGCCAACTAGGCAAGTGAATGTGCCTGCAGGCTGAAAATTGTGTTTTCTAGTTTTTTTTTGTGGTGAAAAAGAAGTTGAGGTATTGCAAAAAACCCTTTTTATCCAATTCATTTGTCCCTATTGTTAGAGCATTCATTCTTGAAGTGCATATAAAAGAAGTGAAATTTTAGCGTAGAAAGCGGGCAGTTAAGAGGGAGAATGGCTCCATATAAAAAGATGATTTCTGTTCGTTGTAAGTTTAAACGTCATCCTTTACTTCCGTTCAAAAAATACTAATTTATTTCATGTCCATTTTAGTACCGCAACCAGGGCTATCCTAATATGAGAGAGGCTACTGCTCACTCTATCCCCGATTATTGCATTAAAGTATCGCTTTTGCATAATGATAATTCGAGAAAAACAGCTGATTTTAAGTACTTTTTTTTCAAAATAACATAGAATTTTTTTCTAAATAAGCTATCATATCTGCAATAAGATGGGAGGCATCCCCTAGTAACCACTGCAAGCTCTATCCTATATTTATCCATATTGTTTTATTCAATTGTATATTCTATTATTAATGTATTTTCATCCATATTTGCAAGTATTCTTCCTAATGAAGAAAGCCCAGAGGTTAAATCCATGCTCATATGAATGTTCATAAAAATCATCTGATGCAGCGGCATGCAGCGTTCATAGTTGAGAAAAGATGATTACGCATCTTTTTTTTAAAGGGACTTCCCCCATGGACACCGGTCGGTGCGCAAGCCCACGGGATTCACTGTCTCTGAAACTGGAAAGCAAACACTAAACAATTTTGCTGCTCTTTGAGCCAGGTGATTGATGCATCAAAACCAAAGTCAGTAAAGATAGAAAAAACGAGCCAAAATAGGGTTTTTAAAGGCCAAATGTAAATACTGAAAAAACACAACAAAGCGAATATATCGAGGGGACAAACGCCTCTCTTCTTCAGCGCGAAACAAAAAATGTAATCAATACGAGTGCCGAAGAACAAACCAACAAATAAAACCGTCGATGGTGGTTCAAGTTTGAATTTCTTTGCAAATCATGGATATTGGTGAATTACTCACTTTTATTGCTGTTAGGTATTTGGTTTTAATTCTTAATTTTTTTTGTCTTTTATTGATTTTTATTCATTTTTTAATTTTTTGTTTTATTCATTGTTTTTTTTTCACATTGAATTTCCGCGTTTTATTTGTTGGTTTGTTTTTTGGCACTCGCATTGATTATATTTTTTTGTTTCGCGCTGAAGAAAACAGGCGTTTGTCCCCTCGAAATATTCGCTTTGTTCTGGTTTTCAGTATTTTCATTTGGCCTTTAAAAACCCCCATTTTGCTCGTTTTTTTCTTTCTTTATGTTATCTCAGGCCAATGTGGTTTAAGAAATTATCTTCACCAAAGTCAGTAACTGACATTTTATTTGAATTTCATACACTTATTTTGTTGGCAATGACAAACGCAGTTCACCAGCCTGTTCACATCGATGATGTAAGAGATAAATTTATTTATAGCCTCTGTATTATGTTTACATGAAGAGGCCTGCTGTTCTACTCGAACCCCCTCTTGCTGAAGTCCAACTAGCGCTGAAATGAAAGATTTATGTAATGCAATAAAATAAAACACAAAAATATGTACAAAACTATTCCTGTTCATTTTTGGCTGGATGTCTCTCTTGACTGTTTTTTAATAAAACTTACTTTTTTAATTGCATTTGGGAAAATGGCTACTGTGGGTACTAGGATTTTAGGCCTTGAGATAAGCTGCAAGAACAAGAAAAATAATAATTAAGTCATTTACGAATATCGATACCAAACAAAAACCATTTTAAATTTCAAAAATGAAGAATATAACGTGTGTAGGTCTAGCTTACTTTAAAAATTGCAAGATTCATTAGTTGGCAATTTAGAAATTGTGCTTCAAATATTTGTTTTTAATTTTATTCCTCTTTCTCTCTCCATAGAAACAAAAATACTAAACAATAATCCGCATTACCACACTACTTTTTAATATTATAAGGAAAAAGCTTAATGGCACTTTCAAACCCATAAAGATCGTCAATCTTTACACAGACGCACATCCGTCTTTTCCTAGAAAATTTTTAAGTGTTCGGAAACATAATTCCGGGACAGAAGCTCCATAAAGGCCACTTAGGAATGATATATATCCTTGGAGGAATTTTCAACCGTCATTTTTTTCATAGTTATTTAGATCACATTAATGACTTCTGATAGTTTAAGTCGTCAAGATTGGTCGCTATTAGATAAAAGAAATGTGGCGTGAGGATAAAAACCTGCAATGCTTTTATTAAATTATTAGGCTTAGGGAAAAAGTCAGAAAATCTATGGTACTTATGCATTATATATATTAAATACGTAACCTAACCTAACCTAGGTACCCCCCCCCCCCTAAATCCCTCAAAACAATAGTTTAAATATTGTAAACTGAATGAGAAACCAGGCTTTGTGATCCATTTATCTATTGAAAGAAACCCGTTTCGAAGGAAACCCGCATCAACGGTATATAGCGCTAGCGTTGAGTAGGCTACCCTATAATGCATAAGTACCAAATCTATTTATATAAATCATTAGAGAATATTCTAAATCTGATAAATTTTTCAAGTCAGTAAATTCGGAATTTCAGACAGATAGGTAGATAAAAATCAAAAAGTGGTATAATTACATTGAGAGAAGGAGAGAAATTGGGAGTGATATATATATATATATATATATATATATATATATATATATATATATATATATATATATATATATATATATATATATATATATATATATTATATATATATATATATATATATATATATATATATAATATATATATATATATATATATATATATAGATATATATATATATATATTATATTATATATATATGTGTGTGTGTATGTATCAATTTAAATCAGTTGCGATTTGGCATTTATTCAGTGCGGAGACGAAATAAAATCTATAGTGATACTCTGCTTAAAATTGTTATAAACCAGTTTGACAAGATTTATAAACCTTTTAATTGTGGTATATGATTTGACATTGGATTCAAAAGAAGATTGACGAATATTAATCTACCACCTGTTCTGTTTGAAACTGGGGGGCCGTACAAGTTACGAAGTAGCCCCCCTTGCGCGTAAGTCCTCGTTTCATGTTTAATAGAAAGTTAATCCCATAATTTTCCATTTTATAATAGAAAAAGGATGGAAGGACAGTCTATAGCATTTGCCCTTGAAGAGATAAAAAAGGCAGTGTTCGAAATCCCTAGCTTGTCGAAGAGTATCGATCACGTTAAACTAAGCCTAGCAAGTATTGAAGCTAAAATGAAAGAGTTTAATGTTAAGCAAACGGAAACAGCTCAAGAATTGACAACCATTCGAGCAGAGCTGGAAGTATCCCGTAAGAGAAATATGCGGCTTGAGAAAGAAATGAAACAGACAAATTTGATGTTTTATAATTTTCCCCAGCCCCTTACATCGAATACAACCCTGTTGGATGATATAATTGCGCTAATCAGTAATACTGTGCCAAGCTTAAAAGTGTCAAAGTGGGAATTCAGGGATGCTATTCGTTTAAGGGGACCACAAAACCCACGCCCTATTTTAGTAAGGTTCAATTCCAAAGTTACACGAGACATTTTGTTGAGGAATACGAACCTTTTCAAACAAAAGGGGATATCAGTAGTGCCAGATTATACACCAGAAGAACGCGAGGCTCGTACGGCCCTAAGACCTTTATTATCCCAAGCTAAAAGCAAAAAGAGAATGGTGAAGCTACGCGGAACTAGATTATGCATAGACAAACAGACGTTTGTTTATGACTTTGAGAGAAAAACAGTGCTGGAAATGGCGGTGCCGACTATGGAAAAACAAACTCATAATAAAGATAGTAGCACAAAAAACCATATCCCGAGAAGGTCTTATATGCTATCCCCGTCAAGCGATAGTGATTCAGATCCTGAAACTGAAAGCATCTCAAACAGCGATTCAGATACAACGATCATAGAAAAGCCGGCTGTGGCACTAGACCCTAACATTCCTAGTAGAAACCACGCAAAAAGTGATAGGCCGAAAGAAAAAAGGGACCTGGACATGATTATAAGCCCAAGCAACGATAGTAAGCAGGATCGAAGAAATGTGAGACCAAATAAAGGACCAGAATCGGAAAAGAAACGAAAAGTCATAGTCCGAAAAATATGGCCAAACTCTAGCAGAACGACCACCATTTGTCATAGGATAGGGAAACAGCCATATACAGAAACTATCAGCTATTACGTGGAATGTACAGGGTCTAAATAGTAAAAGAGATGTTTGTTTAAATAGTTCATTTTTGGATTCACAAATAACTTGCTTAGTTGAAACATGGTTATTGCCAGTAGAGGAAATATCAGTGTTTGGATATGTTGTTTTTCGGGTAGATAGAAGGACATCAAGGAATTCCAGGAACTATGGAGGAATAATAGTGCTAGTTAAGCAACATGAATTTTCCAGTTTAAGTCGTTTGCCAAGCATGTCTGAGAATTTGATATGGTTACGTTTGAATTTTTTGGGGAAGTGGTTTATATTGGGGTGTGTTTATATTTCACCAGAAAATAGTTCATATTGTGACGAGGATACTTGGGCAATAATAGAGGAAGAAATTATTCTTATTAGATCGCAGTATAAAGGAGATTCAGTGTTATTAATAGGTGATTTAAACGCTTACACTGCTGAACAATCAGAACTAAATATGAATTTTGTTTCAGATGATGAGGACGACAATGTAGCGGGGATTATTCCTTCAATGTATTTTATACCACGAATGAACCAAGATCGAAAAAGGAGAGTTAACTCATGGGGGAGGAAACTGCTTGCACTGTGTGGAGGTTCTGGTTTGGCAATTGGTAATGGGAGATTTGGTGAGGATGGTAGCTTAGGTGAGTACACTTGTGTTTCTGGACCTTGCTTTAGTTTGATTGATTATATATTGGTTGACACTGGGCTCGAAATTGAATCCCTAAATGTGAAAGTGATACATCGAACAGAATCGGACCACTTTCCAGTTAAAGTAGAGTATAGTATTTCTAGAAGGGAATATTGTTCGGTTGAGAGGAGTAATGAGGTGAGGTATGTGAATAAAGAAACGAGGAAGAGAAAGGAGCTAGCAATTTTACCTCCTAGAATAAATTACAATTGGTCACATGAACAATGGGTACTGGTCCATGAGAAATTTATTAATGACCCCATAGCGAAAGAAATAGACCATCTGAAGTATGAGGCCGAGGTACCGAATGCCGACCCGGAAACAATAGCGAATAGGTTTTCACAAATTTTAAGCGAATCACTGGCATCAGTAAAATCAGCCGAGAAAAAGAATGAAAGTTTTTATGACGAAGAATGTAAATTCAGTAGTGTTAACTTGGATAAAATGTTACACAATGTAAAGAATGCACCGGATGATGAATCAAAAATTAAGACACTAACAAGTTACCGTTTAGTACGTAAAGAGCACAAAAAATTAATAAAAAGGAAAAAGGAAAATTATAAAAGGAAAGAAAAAGCCACTCTTTTAAAGTGCTTTAGAGAAAATAACAGTAGGGAGTTCTGGAAAATCTTAAAAAAGATAGTAAAAAGACCGACAGTCAGAGGTGCCCGCCCCCGAAACTTGGCCCGATTACTTCAAACTACTACAAGAAGATACCCAGGATAGCAACATACACCTACAAAAGACATTAGGTCTAGATAACAGTGAAGAAACATTATTCCCTCTGAACCAGGAAGATTACGTGTTATGCGACCCAATCACCCCGGAAGAAATTGAAGATTCACTTAACAAAATACGAGGTGATTCAGCTCCCGGGCACGATGGAATTCCTATGAAGATCTTCAAAACATTTAGGACTGTTCTTATACCTTTTTTGGCCTCATTATTTAACCTAGTAATTTCAAAGAGGAAGTGGCCAATGACCTGGAAAACCTCGCTTATTCTCCCACTTTATAATAAAGGTAATCCCACTCCACATAATAACTATAGACCAATAGGCCTCCTAAACAGTGCTGGAAAAGTTCTAGAAAAAATTATAGATAAAAGGCTGGGAATGTGGATAGAAGAGAAAAAAATCTTGCAAGAAGAACAAGGTGGGTTCAGACCAGGTTATTCTACAGCTGATAGAGTTTTTGTTATTAATGCTCTTGTAGAAAAGCACTGCAAAGGTAAAGGAAAATTACATGTGGTCCTAATTTATTTGAAATCAGCATTTGATAGTGTAGATCGTGTTTTATTGTTGAATGTTTTATTAAATCTAGGCCTACCAACCCCTTTTTTTACAAATTCTATCATCTATGTATTCATTGAATAAAAGTTTTGTGAAAGTTGTTTCGAAGGGAATATCTCTGCCATTTTTCTCGAAAAAGGGCGTGTGCCAAGGAAGTACACTTTCGCCAAAATTATTTGCTATGTTTATTAATGATATTGTTCCTTATTTCCGACAAAGATGGGCACCTACTCTCCGACTGGGAAATCTGAATATGAGTAGAATGCTAATAATGAATTTACGTACGCCCCTAGGAATTCCCATACTATTTGCTTACGCCCCTAGGAATTCCCATACTATTTGAGTACGCCCTTAGGAATTCCCATACTATTTGCGTACGCCTCTAGGAATTCCCATACTATTTGCGTTACGCCCTAGGAATTCCCAGCGTACGGCCATAGGACCATGCTATTTACGTACGGACATAGGAATCTCCATGCTATTTGCATATCGCAATCGGACCATGCTATCTGCATACCGCAATAGGACCATGCTATTTGCTTGAGGCCATAGGAACCACGTTCTATAGAGTTGGCAAGGTATAATGTGGTCAAACATGTTTTGAGAGTATGGCCATAATTATATAACTTAAGCAGACTGTTTTTTTTTTAAGTTGGCACGATATGCTGTACTCTGGCATGAATTGCTTTCGAAAACCCGGATGAATTAGTTGAAAAAAAATTTTTAACAAGAAATGTCTGAAAAGTATTTTTTGGGGGATGGGGCGATGACAGAGTGGATGCCTTAGCCTAGTTATAGTGCTGTACTCTGGCATGAATTGCTTTCGAAAACCCGGATGAATTAGTTGAAAATAAAGTTTTAACAAGAAATGTCTGAAAAGTATTTTTTGGGGGATGGGGCGATGACAGAGTGGATGTCTTAGACTAGTTATAGTGCTGTACTCTGGCATGAATTGCTTTCGAAAACCCGGATGATTAGTTGAAAATAAAGTTTTAACAAGAAATGTCTGAAAAGTATTTGTTGGGGGATGGAGTGATGGCAGATTGGATGTCTCAGACTAGTGATAGTGCTGTACTGTGGTACGAATTGCTTGTGAAAAACCCAAATGAATGACTTGAAATAAAATTTTTAACAAGAAATGTCTGAAAAGTATTTTTTGGGGGATGGGGCGATGACAGAGTGGATGTCTTAGACTAGTTATAGTGCTATACTCTGGCATGAATTGCTTTCGAAAACCCAGATGAATTAGTTGAAAATAAAGTTTTAACAAGAAATGTCTGAAAAGTATTTTTTGGGGGATGGGGCGATGACAGAGTGGATGTCTTAGACTAGTTATAGTGCTGTACTCTGGCATGAATTGCTTTCGAAAACCCGGATGAATTAGTTGAAAATATAGTTTTAACAAGAATGTCTGAAATATTTTTTGGGGGATGGAACGATGACAGAGTGGATGTTTTAGACTAGTTATAGTGCTGTACTCTGGCATGAATTGCTTTCGTAAACCCGGATGAATTAGTTGAAAATAAATTTTTAACAAGAAATGCCTGAAAAGTATTTTTTGGGGGATGGAGTGATGACAGATTGGATGTCTCAGACTAGTGATAGTGCTGTACTCTGGTACGAATTGCTTGTGAAAAACCCAAATGAATGACTTGAAATAAAATTTTTCACAAGAAATGTCTGAAAAGTATTTTTGGGGGGATGGGGCGATGACAGAGTGGATGTTTTAGACTAGTTATAGTGCTGTACTCTGGCATGAATTGCTTTCGAAAAACCCGATGAATTAGTTGAAAATAAGTTTTAACAAGAAATGTCTGAAAAGTGTGATCAGAAATTAAGAATTGTCTTGAGGGAGGGGGAATTTTCCATGGAAAAGGGGAAGGATATTTTTACATGAAAACAACTACAACCGTGGCCCGCCCCTAGCGATCTTTTTTTTCTTGAATTTTTTTTATTGGACTAAATTCTTTTTGGACTTCGAAATTATTCAACTTTTTTTTTTACGTATCTTAAAATGACACGAAATATCTTTATGGCTCTAAAAATTGTGCTCTATGCTTGCCCAGAGACACGATGGCGTTTATTTTTCCGTTCAATTATTTTCCGTGTAAGCCAATATAATGCTAGGGGGTAAATTAAGTTTTGAGGGGGGTAAAAATGGTAGTTATTTAGTACCCGGTAAACAGGTGACTTGAAATGCTTCATTAGAAATAGGTTATTGCTAATGATACCTCCTGTCTTAGACTAGTTATAGTGCTGTACTCTGTCATGAATTGCTTTCGAAAACCCGGATGATTAGTTGAAATAAAGTTTTAACAAGAAATGTCTGAAAAGCGCGATCAGAAATAAGAATTGTCTTGAGGGGGAATTTTCCATGGAAAATGGGAAAAACCCGTAGTAAATGAGCAATATCTCAAAATTTTGATTGGATGTGTTTGGGGAAATGATGGGCGTGGGGGTGGGGCTAGTTGCCCTTCAATCACTTTCGACTATTAAAAAGGGCACTGGCTCTTTGAATTTCCAATCAAATGAGCCTGTTTTGAAGTTTCTACGACAACGCCTTCTATAAAAACCTTATGTCCTCCTCAAAAACATATTTTCAATCAGGAAATCACTACACTGAACGAAAAAGCTATCTCAAAATTTTGATTGGATGTGTTTGCGGGAATGATGGGCGGGGGGGGGGGCTAGTTGCCCTCCAATCATTTTTGACTGTTAAAAAAGGGCACTAGAAATCTCGATTTCCAATCGAATGAGCCCCCGTTTGAAGTTTCTTACGACGACCCCTTCCATATGAAGTGCCTCTGGGGAAAAAAAAATAAAACATTGGAGCCGTATGGCCTTTACTATAGGCAATACTACAGCGTTGCCTCTGATTATGATAAAAATTGGTTTTTTTTGTGAGAAAAACATTCAATACATCATCCTTAGTCAATATGTATATCTTGATCTTATTCTTCTTTCGCTCCGTATCTGTCTATCTGTCCATTTGCCTCTCTGCTAAACTCCTCCCCCCCTCTCTCTCTCTCTCTCTCTCTCGTCTTCTCTCTCTCTCTCTCTCTATATATATATATATATATATATATAGTATATATATATATATTATATATATATATATATATATATATATATATATATATATATATATATATATATATATATATTAATATATATATATATATAATATATATTATATATATATATATATATATATATATATATATATATATAATATATTATATATATATATATATATATGATATATATATATATTATATATATATATATATATATATATATATATATATTATATATATTCCTTTAAGTTTTTAAACGAAGTTTTTATGTTTTAATGTTCCTTCTTAGGCCTATTTTCAGTTGAAAAATCTGTTTTTTTTTTTATTTAACAAAAGGAAAGGAACTAACAATTACTTTCAAATGTATCCAACCATCTACAGCTACAGCAAAAACAGAGGTCATATATTAATTATACGATCTACTGTGTCAAACCTCTCTCATCACATTTACTTGTCACAATGACTTGTCGCATTCACACTACATTTACTTTACTACAGCCACTGGGTCATGCTGACCAAGAATGACATTTTTCCTAACATTTATCCTAACAATTTTATTCTGATTTAAAATATTTAAGTTTCCTCAAGTTTATTCGTACCCGTCAAAAGTTACGAGCCTGAAAAAATTTGCCTTATTTTGGAAAAAAGGGGGTGACACCCTCTAAAAGTGATAGAATCTTAATGAAAATCAAACACTCAGATTCAGCGTACCAGAAACCCTCACTGTAGATGTTTCAACTTCCTATCTGCAAAAATGTGGAATTTTGTTTTTTTTTGCCAGAAGAAAATTCACGGATGTGTTTTTTTTCAGGGGTGATCGTATCGATCTAGTAGTCCTAAAATATCGTGAGAGGGCTCATTCAAAAGCAAATTAAAAGTTATATTGCCCTTTTTAAGTGACCAAAAAATTGGAGGGGAACTAGGCTCCCTCCCGCGCTTGTTTTTTCCCGAAGTCACCCAATCAAAATTCTAAGATAGCCTTTTTGTTCAGCATAGTCAAAAATCCAATAAATATGTCTTTGAGGCTGACTTAATCCTCCACAGTTCACGGGGGAAGGGCCGCGAGTTATGAACTTTGCCCATTGTTTACATATAGTATTGGTTATAGTATACAGACGTTTTCAGGAGGGATTTTTTTCTGTTTGGGGAGGGGTCTGAGGAGGGGGTTACGTGGGAAGATCTTTCCATGGCGGATGTTTTATTGGGGGAAGGTAAATTTCTCCGAAAGGGGCTACGAAGGAGCAACATTAAAACTTAAAACGAACATAAATTATTACGTATATAAGGGGGTTCACCCCATAGTAAATACTTCGCTCTTTACGCTAAAGTTTTTTTTGTACTTTCAAAAGAGGTATCTATTTTAATTAAACGGCCTTGTGATTAAGAGATCATTCATAAAAAATTGGAACAAAATTTGAACTCGGTGTAAAGAGCGAGGTATTGAATAGGGAGAATACCCCAATATGCATAATAAAAATATATGAATATACGTTTGTTACGTAAGTTAATTCGTTAGTTACGTCAGATTAAAACTTCGAAAAAGCCATTTAGCCAATAAAAAAGTAAAATTAATATGTAAATTTCGTTTTAATTATTCCTGTACTGTGAGCCAAAATCAAAACCTGCATTAATTCAAGAATGTTCAGAAATTAAATTAAAAAACAAGTTTTTTTAACTGAAAGTAAGGAGCAACATTAAAACTTGAAACGACCATAAATTAATACGTATATGAGGGGGTTCACCTCATAGTCAATACCTCGCTCTTTACGCTACAGTTTTTTCAGTACTTTCAAAAGAGCTATCTATTTTAATTAAACGGCCTTTGTGATTAAGGGGTCATTCTTAAGGAATTGGAACAAAATTTGAACTTAGCGTAAAGAGCGAGGTATTGAATAGGGGGTGAACCCCCTAATGTCCGTAATAAAAATATATGAATATAGAAGTTCGTTACGTAAGTTAATTCGTAAGCTACATCAGATTAAAACTTCGAAAAAGCCATTTAGCCAAAAAAAGTAAAATTAATGTGCAAATTTCATTTTAATTATTCCCTTACGGTGAGCCAAAATCAAAACCTTCATTAATTCAAGAACTTTCAGAAATTAAATTAAAAAAACAAGTTTTTTAACTGAAAGTAAGGAGCGGCATTAAAACTTAAAACGAACAGAAATTATTCCGTACCTGAAAGGTACTGCCCCTGCTAAATGTCCCCCCCCAGGAATTCCCATACTATTTGCGTACGCCCCTAGGAATTCCCATACTATTTGCTTACGCCCCTAGGAATGCCCATACTATTTGCGTACGCCCCTAAGAATTCCCATACTATTTGCGTACGCCCCTAGGAATTCCCAGCGTACGGCCATAGGACCATGCTATTTACGTACGGCCATAGGAATCTCCATGCTATTTGCATATCGCAATAGGACCATGCTATTTGCATACCGCAATAGGACCTGCTACTGCATACGCAATAGGACCATGCTATTTGCTTGAGGCCATAGGAACCACGTTCTATAGAGTTGGCAAGGTATAATGTGGTCAAACATGTTTTGAGAGTACGGCCATAATTATATAACTTAAGCAGACTGTTTTTTTTTAAAAGTTGGCACGATATGCTGTACTCTAGCATGAATTGCTTTCGAAAACCTGGATGAATTAGTTGAAAATTAAGTTTTAACAAGAAATGTCTGAAAAGTATTTTTTGGGGGATGGGGGCGATGATAGAGTGGATGTCTTAGACTAGTTATAGTGCTGTACTCTGGTATGAATTGCTTTCGAAAACCCGGATGAATTAGTTGAAAATAAAGTTTTAACAAGAAATGTCTGAAAAGTATTTTTTGGGGGATGGGGCGATGACAGAGTGGATGTCTTAGACTAGTTATAGTTCTATACTCTGGCATGAATTGCTTTCGAAAACCCGGATGAATTAGTTGAAAATAAAGTTTTAACAAGAAATGTCTGAAAAGTATTTTTTGGGGGATGGAGTTATGACAGATTGGATGTCTCAGACTAGTGATAGTACTGTACTGTGGTACGAATTGCTTGTGAAAAACCCAAATGAATGACTTGAAATAAAATTTTTAACAAGAAATGTCTGAAAAGTATTTTTTGGGGGATGGGGCGATGACAGAGTGGATGTCTTAGACTAGTTATAGTGCTGTACTCTGGCATGAATTGCTTTCAAAAACCCGGATGAATCAGTTGAAAATAAAGTTTTAACAAGAAATGTCTGAAAAGTACTTTTTGGGGGATGGGGCGATGACAGAGTGGATGTCTTAGACTAGTTATAGTGCTGTACTCTGGCATGAATTGCTTTCGAAAACCCGGATGAATTAGTTGAAAATAAAGTTTTAACAAGAAATATCTGAAAAGTATTTTTTGGGGGATGGAGTGATGACAGATTGGATGTCTCAGACTAGTGATAGTGCTGTACTGTCGTACGAATTGCTTTTGAAAAACCCAAAGGAATGATTGAAATAAAATTTTTAACAAGAAATGTCTGAAAAGTATTTTTGGGGGATGGGGCGATGACAGAGTGGATGTCTTAGACTAGTTATAGTGCTGTACTCTGGCATGAATTGCTTTCGAAAACCCGGATGAATTAGTTGAAAATAAAGTTTTAACAAGAAATATCTGAAAAGTATTTTTTGGGGGATGGAGTGATGACAGAGTGGATGTCTCAGACTAGTGATAGTGCTGTACTGTGGTACGAATTGCTTGTGAAAAACCCAAATGAATGACTTGAAATAAAATTTTTAACAAGAAATGTCTGAAAAGTATTTTTGGGGGGATGGGGCGATGACAGAGTGGATGTTTTAGACTAGTTATAGTGCTGTACTCTGGCATGAATTGCTTTCGAAAACCCGGATGAATTAGTTGAAAATAAAGTTTTAACAAGAAATGTCTGAAAAGCGTGATCAGAAATTAAGAATTGTCTTGGGGGGGGGGAATTTTCCATGGAAAAGGGGAAGGATATTTTTACATGAAAACAAGTTCAACCGTGGCCCGCCCCCCGCGATCTTTTTTTTCTTGAATTTTTTTTATTGGACTAAATTCTTTTTGGACTTCGAAATTATTCAACTTTTTTTTTTACGTATCTTAAAATGACACGAAATATTTTTATGGCTCTAAAAATTGTGCTCTATGCTTGCCCAGAGACACGATGCGTTTATTTTTTCCGTTCAATTATTTTCCGTGTAAGCCAATATAATGCTAGGGGGTAAATTAAGTTTTGAGGGGGGTAAAAATGGTAGTTATTTAGTACCCGGTAAACAGGTGACTTGAAATGCTTCATTAGAAATAGGTTATTGCTAATGATACCTCCTCGACAGAGGACTTCGAAATTATTCAACTTTTTTTTGTTTACGTATCTTAAAATGACATAAAATATGCTTATGGCTCTAACAATTGTACTCTATGCTTACCCAAAGACACGCTGCGGCTTTCCCACCCCCTCCCCCCATTTTTTTCTTGAATTTTTTTTTATTGGACTAAATTCTTTTTGGAATTCGAAATTATTCAACTTTTTTTTACATATCTTAAAAAGACATGAAATATCTTTATGGCTCTAAAAATTGTACTCTATGCTTGCCCAGAGACACGATGCGAATTTCCCACTGTTACTCTATGGCCGATTATTGACACTACAAAGTTTATTGCATGTATTAAATCAGTATTTTTTACACAGTGGAACGATAAACACATAACTAATATCTCTAAAAAGTGAAGATGAAGCATTTTAAGAAAGTGTGTTCACATGATAGTGTTATTGTAGCATTGAATGCTGACAAGGAGAAGTATTTAAACTATGAAATAAGTACAAGTGGTAGCACTATCGGAAACGTATGCGTGCATTGTCATGACAGTAAGGAATTGAATTTCTTTGGAATATCAAAGAAATTCAACTCTTATGATGGTGGATATGCGAGATTGAGATCTCCGGAGATGATTGCACTCAAAGAGAATGCCAACATAAAAATAAT
>CM051260.1:23864388-23996888 GCA_027921565.1 Artemia sinica
GGTATCTATTGCATGCAAATGAAGTCTGGAAATTACAAATTTTTTTTTATAATATCTGTATTGTGTATCCAAAAGTTGAATTCAAGAAAGAGTTTGCTGCTTACTTACTTACAATTTTTTCATTATGACAAATCCGACAATGGATGATGGTAGAGAATTTATTCATTCTAATAGATTGATTTTGTCAATGTTATCCGACGTATCCGACATATGATATCGATAAAGAATGTTAATAAAGAATTTGTTCAATTTGATACTTAAGTTATGCTAGCGTTATCAAACGTATCTGTCAAAAGACATCGATAAAGAAATTATTCACTCTGATACTTTGATTTTGTCAATGCTATCCCAAGTATCTGTCAATAGATATTGACCTATCTATCCGATATATGATGTATGTAAATTCCTTTTCTTACATCTCCGATGTTTTAATAGACATTCTAAACGTTCGATATGCTAGCTTACTCTAAAAATAATGAACACATAACAATGTAATGCATAATATATTTTTAATGAAATAATGTCATGTAGAATATTAATACAAAAAATATATATTATTATACATTATTAATATCAATGAACAACTTTGGACATTTTGAATCTGTTTGAATCATGGTGAACCATAAAAGGTTCACCATGTTCTCTCTTGTTACTATAGTTATTGTCTTCTCTTAGTTCGTAATCAGTAGAATAATCATTATTCCATTTTGACTCATACACAATGTTTATAGGTGTGTCATCGACAGGCTCAATATGCTTTTCGTCTTTGGTATTATTTGATTCATTGACTGTTTGATCAATGACAGTAACGTTTGCTGGTACTTTGTTTTTCATCGATACATCTTTATATTCCTTAGTGATATTTTCTGCCATTGTCCTTTTTATTTTTCTAGCAATATCACTGTCTATTATCACACTATTTTTACACAGGTAACAGTTCCGGCACGTAGACAGGATATGGTTTATGATATTAGTAGAAGAATAGGCCTTTTTTTTTCGTCTTTGCTTTCATTTGAATGCTAATACCCGAAAGCTGACGATATGATTTAACACAGGGTAACATGTTACCACAAGCACTAGCAAGAAGATGCCCCTATTTATCAACTATTATTTTTATGTTGGCATTCTCTTTGAGTGCAATCATCTCCGGAGATCTCAATCTCGCATATCCACCATCATAAGAGTTGAATTTTTTTTGGTACTCCAAACAAATTCAATTCCTTACTGTCATGACAATGCACGCATACGTTTCCGACAGTGCTACCACTTGTACTTATTTCATAGTTTAAATACTTCTCCTTGTCAGTATTCAATGCTACAATAACACTATCATGTGAACACACTTTCTTAAAATGCTTCATCTTCACTTTTTAGAGATATTAGTTATGTGTTTATCGTTCTACTGTGTAAAAAATACTGATTTAATACATGCAATAAACTATGTAGTGTCGATAATCGGCCATAGAGTAACAGTGGGAAATTTGCATCGTGTCTCTGGGCAAGCATAGAGTACAATTTTTAGAGCCATAAAGATATTTCATGTCTTTTTAAGATATGTAAAAAAAAGTTGAATAATTTCGAAGTCCAAAAAGAATTTAGTCCAATAAAAAAAAAATTCAAGAAAAAAAATGGGGGGAGGGGGTGGGAAAGCCGCAGCGTGTCTTTGGGTAAGCATAGAGTACAATTGTTAGAGCCATAAGCATATTTTATGTCATTTTAAGATACTTAAACAAAAAAAGTTGAATAATTTTGAAGTCCTCTGTCGAGAAGGTATCATTAGCAATAACCTATTTCTAATGAAGCATTTCAAGTCACCTGTTTACCGGGTACTAAATAACTACCATTTTTACCCCCCCCCCTCAAAACTTAATTTACCCCCTAGCATTATATTGGCTTACACGGAAAATAATTGAATGTGAAAAATAAACGCATCGTGTCTCTGGGCAAGCATAGAGTACATTTTTAGAGCCATAAAGATATTTCGTGTCATTTTAAGATACGTAAAAAAAAAGTTGAATAATTTCGAATCCAAAAGGAATTTAGTCCAATAAAAAAAAATTCAAGAAGAAAAAAAAAGATCGCGAGGGGCGGGCCACGGTTGAAGTTGTTTTCATGTAAATTATCCTTCCCCTTTTCCATGGAAAATTCCCCCCTCAAGACAATTCTTAATTTCTGATCGCGCTTGTCAGACATTTCTTGTTAAAACTTTATTTTCAACTAAATCATCCGGGTTTTCGAAAGCAATTAATGCCAGAGTACAGCACTATAACTAGTCTAAGACAGGAGGTATCATTAGCAATAACCTATTTCTAATGAAGCATTTCAAGTCACCTGTTTTCCGGGTACTAAATAACTACCATTTTTACCCCCCTCAAAACTTAATTTACCCCCTAGCATTATATTGGCTTACACGGAAAATAATTGAACGGAAAAAATAAACGCATCGTGTCTCTGGGCAAGCCAAGAGTACAATTTTTAGAGCCATAAAGATATTTCGTGTCATTTTAAGATACGTAAAAAAAAAGTTTAAGTCCAAAAAGAATTTAGTCCAATAAAAAAAAATTCAAGAAAAAAAAAGATCGCGGGGGGCGGGCCACGGTTGAGGTTGTTTTCATGTAAAAATATCCTTCCCCTTTTCCATGGAAAATTCCCCCCCCCCTCAAGACAATTATTAATTTCTGATCACGCTTTTCAGACATTTCTTGTTAAAACTTTATTTTCAACTAATTCATCCGGGTTTTCGAAAGCAATTCATGCCAGAGTACAGCACTATAACTAGTCTAAGACATCCACTCTGTCATCGCCCCATCCCCCAAAAAATACTTTTCAGACATTTCTTGTTAAAAATTTTATTTCAAGTCATTCATTTGGGTTTTTCACAAGCAATTCGTACGACAGTACAGCACTATCACTAGTCTGAGACATCCAATCTGTCATCACTCCATCCCCCAAAAAATACTTTTCAGATATTTCTTGTTAAAACTTTATTTTCAACTAATTCATCCGGGTTTTCGAAAGCAATTCATGCCAGAGTACAGCACTATAACTAGTCTAAGACATCCACTGTGTCATCGTCCCATCCCCCCAATAATACTTTTCGGACATTTCTTGTTAAAACTTTATTTTCAACTAATTCATCCGGGTTTTCGAAAGCAATTCATGCCAGAGTACAGCACTATAACTAGTCTAAGACATCCACTCTGTCATCGCCCCATCCCCCAAAAAATACTTTTCAGACATTTCTTGTTAAAACTTTATTTTCAACTAATTCATCCGGGTTTTCGAAAGCAATTCATGCCAGAGTACAGCACTATAACTAGTCTAAGACATCCACTCTGTCATCGCCCCATCCCCCCAAAAATACTTTTCAGACATTTCTTGTTAAAAATTTTATTTCAAGTCATTCATTTGGGTTTTTCACAAGCAATTCGTACCACAGTACAGCACTATCACTAGTCTGAGACATCCAATCTGTCATCACTCCATCCCCCAAAAAATAATTTTCAGACATTTCTTGTTAAAACTTTATTTTCAACTAATTCATCCGGGTTTTAAAAAGCAATTCATGCCAGAGTACAGCACTATAACTAGTCTAAGACATCCACTCTGTCATCGCCCCATCCCCCAAAAAGCACTTTTCAGACATTTCTTGTTAAAACTTTATTTTCAACTGATTCATCCGGGTTTTTGAAAGCAATTCATGCCAGAGTACAGCACTATAACTAGTCTAAGACATCCACTCTGTCATCGCCCCATCCCCCCAAAAATACTTTTCATACATTTCTTGTTAAAAATTTTATTTCAAGTCATTCATTTGGGTTTTTCACAAGCAATTCGTACCACAGTACAGTACTATCACTAGTCTGAGACATCCAATCTGTCATAACTCCATCCCCCAAAAAATTCTTTTCAGACATTTCTTGTTAAAACTTTATTTTCAACTAATTCATCCGGGTTTTCGAAAGCAATTCATGCCAGAGTAAAGAACTATAACTAGTCTAAGACATCCACTCTGTCATCGCCCCATCCCCCGAACAATACTTCTCAGACATTTCTTGTTAAAACTTTATTTTCAACTAATTCATCCGGGTTTTCAAAAGCAATTCATGCCAGACTACAGCACTTATAACTAGTCTAAGACATCCACTCTATCATCGCCCCATCCCCAAAAAAATACTTTTCAGACATTTCTTGTTAAAACTTTATTTTCAACTAATTCATCCAGGTTTTCGAAAGCAATTCATGCTAGAGTACAGCATATCGTGCCAACTTTAAAAAAAAACCAGTCTGCTTAAGTTATATAATTATGGCCATACTCTCAAAACATGTTTGACCACATTATACCTTGCCAACTCTATAGAACGTGGTTCCTATGGCCTCAAGCAAATAGCATGGTCCTATTGCGGTATGCAGATAACATGGTCCTATTGCGGTATGCAAATAGCATGGTCCTATTGCGATATGCAAATAGCATGGAGATTCCTATGGTCGTACGTAAATAGCATGGTCCTATGGCCGTACGCTGGGAATTCCTAGGGGCGTACGCAAATAGTATGGGAATTCCTAGGGGCGTACGCAAATAGTATGGGAATTCCTAGGGGCGTACGTAAATTCATTATGGGAATTCCTAGGGGCGTACGCAAATAGTATGGGAATTCCTAGGGGCGTACGTAAATTCATTATTAGCATTCTACTAATATGTCAATGCTACTGTTTGCAGACGACATTATATTACTGGCAAAGACAAATAGTGATTTACAAACTCTCTTGAATCTCCTTGAAAAATATTTGCAAGAGAAGAAACTAGAGGTGAGTGTCATGAAATCCCAAGTCATGATTCTTAGCAAAAAACCCTTGGAATCAGCACCACAATTTTTATTGAATGGAAAAATGCTGGAAGGTGTGGAAAAGGCCAAATACTTAGGTTTCATCCTTTGTCAAAATAGAAAATGGACCAGTCATATTACAACAATGGCACAGAAAAGAAATGCATTATTTGGTATACACAGAAGCACACTAACAGCAGAAATAAGTGAACTAAGCCTCCACAAACATATATTTAATACTAAAATTATGCCTATCCTACATTACGGATCAGAAATATGGGGGTATCAGCCGGCAAAGCAACTAGAAACCCTTCAACTTCAATATTATAAACGAGTTTTTGGCCTACACAATACAACACATACGTTAGTTTTAAAAGATGATCTTGGTATATTTAACCTGAAATTGAAAAGATATACCCAAATCATTAAATTTTGGTTAAGACTTCTAGAACTTCCCCAGACTAGACTTGCCCGAGCAGCGTATGAAGATCTTCTCCTTCAGTGTAACAAAACATCATGGACGGCACAAATCAAAAGGATATTAGATGAGAATGAATTTTTAAGTTCGTGGGAGAAGGGAAAAGGGCCAGAAGATCATGAAAAGTTCTTCAAGGAATTTAGTGCAAGACTTGAAGACCAAGAAGTGCAATTATGGCAAGCAGCTGTGGACAAATCTCCGAGTCTTACTTTGTATAGAGAAGTAAAAGAGAATTTTTGTCAGGAGTTTTTTTTCAAGCTGAAATTGCCCATTAAATATCTGAGGATTTGGATTCATATTCGAGCAAATTGTCTTCCAATTTATGCTAAGGTTATAAGGAAAATCAGGGAAGGTCCAGAGGCCGGGTGTAGTTTCTTGAGATGTGGGGAAAATGATTATGGGTTGGGCCATTTCCTCCTCCGGTGTAAGCAACTCTCTCATTTAAGGGGATTAATTATCCAGGAGGGGGAAGATAGGCTGCTTTGTGAGTTAATGAGGTCTAGGACTCCCCGTTATATTGTGGTAGTAGGAAATTTTGTATTGATGGGAAGGATGTCAAATGAGGTGTAATTTTTCTTTAGTATTTGTCTTTTTGTATACGGCTTTAATTGGCTTTTGAATACAGATTATTATTATTATTATTATTTATTGCCCATCATAAATATAAAATACAACACTGATGGAGTATAAAGAATAAAAATGAAAAAAAAAAAATTCTGACAAAAACAAACAGAACCAAAACAGAGAAGAACAGACAAGAAGAAAAAAAAATACAAATAGGAGCAACTATATGTAAGAACAGACCTATTATCAAAGACGGACAATTTCAGAGGTGCTTTCACCAATAATTTGCCTCCGATATCTCTCATTTCTTTTTTGTACCGTGGACACTGGACTTGCAACTCCATACAGCAAGCATAGTACAAGCAATGATATTCTCTCTCTCTCTCTCTCTTTCTCTCTCTCTCTCTAAAGAATTAGAGATAAAGAATTGATTCATTCTAATACATATAATATGTCAATGTTATCCGATATATCCAATACGATATCGATAAAGAATGTTAATAAGTAGTTTGCTCACTTTGATACTTAAATTTTGTCAGTGTTATCAAAAGTATTTGTCAAAAGACATTGATAAAGAATTTATTCATTCTGATACTTAGATTTAGTCAATTTTATTCAATGTATCTGACAAAGATGTTGATAGAAAAAATTTATTCACTCTGATAGTTAGATTTTATAAATGTTATCCCATGTATCTGACAATAGATGTTGATACATAATTTCATCACTCTGACACTTAGGTTTTGATATCGTTAACCTACCTATCCGACAAAGGATAAGGATAGAGAATTTATTCACTCTGATAGTTAGATTTTGTGAATGTTATCTGATGTGACAGACAAAAGAATTTGATAAAGAATTCATTCACTCTGATACTTAGTTTTGAGAATGTTTTAAGACGTATCCGACAAAAGGTGTTGATAAAGAATTTACTCATTCTGATACTTAAAATTCTCCATGTTAAACTATCTCTCCGGCATATGATGTATGCAAATTCCTTTTCTTACATCTTCGATGTTTTAATAGACATTCTAAACGTTTTATATGCTAGCATACTCTAAAACTACTGAACACACAACGATGTAATTCATAATATATTTTTAATGAAATAATGTCATGTAGAATATGAATCCAAAAAATATATTATTATACATTATTAATATCAATGAACAACTTTGGACATTTTGAATCTGTTCCATAAAATAGTTCACCATGTTCTCTCTTGATATTGTAGCTATTGTCTTCTCTTAGTTCGTAATCAGTAGAATAATCATTATTCCATTTTGAGTCTTACACAATTTTTAAGAATAAATGAATAAATGAAACCCAAAACGAACAGAAATTAAATAAACAATCGTAGCAAAAAACATTCAACAAGTAATAATATAAATGAATAAATTGATCTTAAAGCGAGTAATGCTTAGATTGAATATGAAAATCAAGTTTAAACCGAAAATAAATATTTTGCTATTAAAGTATAAATTAAACATAAAACGAACAGAAAGTAAATGAACAAGCAATGCGAACAAACATACAATATATATTAATGTAAATGAATAAATAAGTCTTAAAACGAGTGAAACTTAATTTGAATATGCAAATCAAGTTTGAATCAAATAAAAATAACTACAAACAAGAGTTTGGGTATCGCCTCACTGCAGAAGCCTAAAACCTACTGCGTTATTGGCAACTTACTGAAAATTATATGAGTCTTGTAAAGTCTTGGAAAGTATAAACGTAATCAAGTTGAATATTAGATATATAATGATATTAATTGTTGAAAGATCCATCAGTTGAAGGTTTTTTTCTCCCTGTAATTTTTATTTTTATTTTCGAAGCTTTAAGAACTGGAAAAAAATAAATTTGTAATATACGAGTAATTCGTTTTAAGTGAAGCGCCAATGGCACAAAAGGCTTTAGGTTTTTACAGTTAAAGAAGGGGGCAGTATCCAAATTTTGTTTGTAGTGAAACTATATTTGTCTTGACCAATATTGTAAAGAACTAATAAATTAAACTGAATACTTGATGTATAATGATATTAATTATTGAAAACTCATCAGTTAAAAATTTTACTGAAATTTTAATATTCATTTTAAATATTAAGTACAAAAGAAAACATTTGTAATATAATTCGTTTTCAGTAAAGCGCCAATGACGCAGTAGGATTTAGGCTTCTGCAGTGAGGCGATACCCAAACTCATGTTTGTAGTTATTTTTATTTGATTCAAACTTGATTTGCATATTCAATTTAAGTTTCACTCGTTTTAAGATTTATTTATTCATTAACATTAATATATATTGTATGTTTGTTCGTATTGCTTGTTCATTTACTTTCTGTTCGCTTTAAGTTTTATTTATACTTTAATAGCAAAATATTTATTTCAGTTTAAGCTTGATTTTCATATTCAATCTAAGCATTACTCGCTTTAAGATCTATTTATTCATTTATATTATTACTTGTTGAATGTTTTTTGCGACGATTGTTTATTTAATTTCTGTTCGTTTTGGGTTTCATTTATTCTTTAATAGTAATTTCTGGTCGTTTTGAGTTTGAATTTTAACAGGTATTTTTATCTCCTGAGCTTAAGTTTAAAATGACCTTTACTTTTCTCTGAAAAACTTATTTTTCTGAAAGCTTTTTTTTTTTAATTAATTTTTGTCCGTTTTTGATTGCAAAAAATTTAAAGTTTCTATGGCATAGGGGGGGGGGGGGGTTTGCTTACTGTCCGATTATTCTTGACTTTAAAAACCGGATCTAGAACTTTCAATTTAAATCGAATGAGGCTTTTTCAAAGTCTATACGATTACCGCTTTGATAAAAACCTTGCATATGAACAATAGACAGCTTGCATAACTTGTGGACAGCGATTGACAACAATGAATGGATTGAAAAAATAGCTCCAATAAGGGGATTTAGACCATTTCACTTGCTGACCTAAGGGGATCACGACTGTTTGGAATTGACCTTAATAGGATTTTTGTGCCAAAGCAAGTTTGTATCTATCACAGAGTATGTATTTTAACCTTATAATTGGATAATTATAATAGATTTACTATGTGTTCTTCCCATACAAAATTTTACCTTATTAAAGTCTTTGGGTTGGGGGCAGCGTACTTGGCATAAAGAAGAAAACTTTAGCGTAGACAGTAGGAGAGGGGGAGGGTGAGGTTGGAGACTCATCCAATACGGGGCGGAACTTCACTTATCTCCTCCGCTCCCGATTTAGGAGATTAGACAGACTCGTTGGGCTGTAGAATGTTGGACCGTTTGAGTTGTTCAAAAATACTTTATGTTTTCAGTTATTGCAGGATTGATTTCATAGATTGTGGAATGGTGAGCCCCCTGGGCCATCATTTGGGTGAGCCTCAACTCATAATATGCAATTTCGATTAATTTTTCCGTGTTATGTGAATATATTATTCTATATATGTTATTTTGAGTTATAGTTTTATCGCATTGCGTTCATTTTTAAACCTTGAGATAAAAACTGAAGCCTTAGCGTAGATACTGGTGGGGGGAAGTCTCCCCCCTCACATGAATAATTGAGCAGCCACAGAGAAAGTAATACAAATGAAAATAATCTGTCTTTTGAAATGTCTTTTTTCAAAAGACACGAACAAAATCGTCTAAAGGAACCTGAAGTGCTATCTCTGACATTTCAATTGATTCTTTATTCCCGTTACTTTCGGATGTAAAATTAGAAATATAGAAGGTTAGTGTCCCTCCAAATATCATTTGGAACCCCCCTGGGATTCCTCCCCCCCCCCTCAAAGAATATTTTCTTTTCCTGCTGATAATTCCTTCCCGTTAAAGTTCACCCAGCAAAAATTTATTTATTAATTTACATTAATATCTATTGTATGTTTGTTTGCATTTATTGTTTATTTAATGATTGTTTGATTGTTTATATGCCCCCAGGGCATAACTTACAACGCCTATCCCCTGGCCTTGGTGGGCTGTGTCGACACCGGAGTTTTTTGTTATCAGAACTTTGAACTATTTTAACAAAATATTTATCTCAAAATTTTTATCTGATGCATTTAGGGCGTTGAGAAGGGGGTTAGTTGCCCTCCAATCTCTTTTGACTCTTAAAAAGGGAACATGAACTTTCAATTTCCATTCAAATGAACCCTCTCTAAAGTTTATACGAGCCTCCCTTCCATAAGAAATAATATGAAGGATTTGGAGAATCCTTAAATTACAGCCCTTGCCCTGAGGGCTGTGGGAGAGTTGTCATCCTCAAAGACCTAATTTCCAGAACTTAAAACTACGCTTAATAAAATGGCCGTCTCAAAATTTTGACTGTATGTGTTTGGGAAAAGAAGGGCGTGAGAGGGGGGTTAGTTGCCCTCAAATCACTTTCGACTATTAAAAAGGGCACTAGCCCTTTGAATTTCCAATCGAATGAGCCTTTTCTGAAGTTTCTACGACACCGCCTTCTATAAAAACCTTATATGCCCCCCTTACCCTTAACCTCATATGCCTTATATAACCCTTGCCTTGAGGGTTGTGGGTGAGTGTGCTCCTCAAAAATATATTTTCTATCTGAAATCAACTACGCTGAAACAAATGGCTATCTAAAAATTCTGATTCGATGTGTTTGGGGGAATGATGGGCGTGGGGGGGGCTAGCTGCCCTCCAATCACTTTCGACTATTAAAAACGGCACTGGCCCTTTCAATTTCCAATTGAATGAGCCTTTTTGGAAGTTTTTACGACAACGCCTTCTATAAAAACCTTATTTGCCCCAGGGCATAACTTAAAACCCTTGCCCTAAGGGTTGTGAGAGAGTGTTCTCCTCAAAAACATATTTTCTATCTGGAAATCAACTACGCTGAACAAAATGGCTATCTCAAAATTTTGATTGGATGCGTTTGGGGGAATGATGGGCGTGGGGGGGGCTAGTTGCCCTCCAGTCACTTTCGACTATTAAAAAGGGCACTAGCCCTTTGAATTTCCAATCGAATGAGCCTGTTTTGAAGCTTCTACAACAACGCCTTCTATAAAAAACCTTATATTCCCCCAGGGCATAACTTAAAACCCTTGCTCTAAGGGTTGTGAGGGAGTGTCCTCCTTAAAAACATATTTTCTATTTGAAAATCCACTACGCTGAACAAAATGACTATCTCAAAATTTTGATTGGATGTGTTAGGGGAAATGATGGGCTTGGGGGGGGGGGCTAGTTGCCCTCCAGTCACTTTCGACTATTAAAAAATGCACTAGCCCTTTGAATTTCCAATCTAATGAGCCTGTTTTGAAGTTTCTACGACAACGCCTTCTATAAAAACCTTATATGCCCCCAGGGCATAACTTAAAACCCTTGCCCTGAGGGTTGTAGGGGAGTGTCCTCCTCAAAAGTGTATTTTTTATCTGGAAATCAAGTATGCCAAACAAAATGGCTATCTCAAAATTTTGATTGGATGTGCTTGGGGGAATGATAAGTGTGGGGGGGGCTAGTTGCCCTTCAATCACTTTCGACTATTAAAAAGGGCACTAGCCCTTGAATTTCAAATCGAATGAGCCTGTTTTGAAGTTGTTACGACAGTGCCTTCTATAAAAGCCTTATATGCCCCTAGGGCATATCTTAAAACCCTTGCCCTGAGGGTTTTGGGGGAGTATTCTCCTCAAAAATATATTTTATATCTGGAAATCAAGTACGCTGAACAAAATAGCTATCTCAAAGTTTTAATTGGATGTGGTTGGGGGAATGATGGGCGTGGGGGGGGGGGCTAGTTGCCCTCCAATCATTTTCACCTATTAAAAAGGACACTACCCAAACTCTTGTTTGTAGTTATTTTTATTCGATTCAAACTTGATTTGCATATTCAATTTAAGTTTCACTAGTTTTAAAATTTATTTATTCATTTATATTAATATATATTGTATGTTTGTTCGCATTGATTGTTTATTTAATTTCTGTTCGTTTTAAGTTTCATTTATACTTTAATAGCAAAATATTTATTTTCGGTTTAAGCTTGATTTTCATATTCAATCTAAGCATTACTCGCTTTAAGATCTATTTATTCATTTATATTATTACTTGTTGTATGTTTTTGCTATGATTGTTTATTTAATTTCTGTTCGTTTCGGGTTTCATTTATTCATTAATAGTAATTTCTGGTCGTTTTCAGTTTGAATTACAACAGGTATTTGTATCTCCTGAGCTTAAGTTTAAAATGGCCTTTACTTTTCTTTGAAAAATTTATTTTTCGGAAAGTTTTTTAAATTAATTTTTGTTTGTTTTTTGTTTGTAAAAAGTTTGAAGTTTTTATGGCATGGGGGGGGGGGTTGCCTACTGTCCGATTATTCTTGACTTTAAAAAAAGGATCTAGAGTTTTACATTTAAATCGAATGAGGCTTTTTTCAAAGTCTATACGATTACCTCTTTGATCAAAACCTTATATATGAACAATAGACAGCTTGCATATTTTGTGGACAGCGATTGACAACAATGAATGGATTGAAAAAATAGCTCCAATAAGGGGGTTTAGACCATTTCACTTGCTGACAGAAAGGGATCACGACTGTTTGGAATTTACCTTAATAGGATTTTGTGTGCCAAAGCAATTTTGCATCTATCACAGAGTATGTGTTTTAACCTTATAATTGGATAATTATAAGAGATTTACTATGTGTTCTTCCCATACAAAACTTTACCTTATTAAAGTCTTTGGGGTGGGGGCGGCGTACTTGGCATAAAGAAGAAAACTTTAGCGTAGACAGCAGGAAAGGGGGAGGGTGCGTATGAAGACTCATCCAATACGCGGCGGAACCTCACTTATCTCCTCCATTCCCGATTTAGGAGATTAGACAAACTCATTGGGCTGTAGAATGTTGGACCGTTTGAGTTGTGGAAGACGTTAAAATACTCAAAGATACTTTATATTTTCAGTTATTGCAGGATTGATTTCATAGATTGTGGAATGGCAAGCCCCCTGGGCCATCATTTGGGTGAGCCTCAACTTATAATATGCAATTTTGATTAATTGTTCCGTGTTATATGCATATATTATTCTATATATGTTATTTCGAGTTATAAATTCTCGGATTGCGTTTGTTTTTAATCCCTGAGATAAAAACTGAAACCTTAGTGTAGACAGTGCTGGGCGGAAGTCTCCCACCTCAAATGCATAATTGAGCAGCCACAGAGAAAGTAATACAAATGAAAATAATCCTTCTTTTGAAAATGTCTTTTTTCAAAAGACACGAACCAAGTTGTCTAAAAGAACCTGAAGTGCTATCTCTGACATTTCCGTTGATACTTTATTCCCGTTACTTTCAGATGTAAACTTTAGAATATTATCGAATGGGTTTAGCCGTCCCCTCCCTGAATAATTCAAATTTGGAAAACCCATCCCTGGGAAATTCCTCCCCCTCAGAGAACATTTTCTTTTCCTGCTGATAATTCCGCCGCGTTAAATTCCACCCAGCAGAAATTTATTTAATAATTTGCTTTAATACCAGCACTCAGTTTATTTATTAATTTATATTAATATCTATTGTATGTTTGTTTGCATTGATTGCTTATTTAATGATTGTTTGATTGTTTATATGCCCCCATGGCATAACTTACAATGCCTACCCCTGGGCCCTGGTGGGCTGTGTCGACACCGGAGTTTTTTTGTTATCAGAACTTTGAACTATTTTAAGAAATGTCTATCTCAAATTTTTATCTGATGCATTTAGGACGTGGAGGAGGGGGGCTAGTTGCCCTCCAATCTCTTTTGACTCTTAAAAAGTGAACAAGAACTTTCAATTTCCTATCAAATGAGCACTCTCTAAACTTTATACGAGCATCCCTTCCATAAGAAATAATGGGGAGGATTCGGAGAATCCTGAAATTACTACCCTTGCCCTAAGGGCTGTGGGGGAGTTATCATACTCAAAGACCTAACTTCCAGAATTAAAACTACGTTTAATAAAATGGCTGTCTCAAAATTTTGATTGGATGTGTTGGGGAAAAGTGGCGTGAGAGGGGGTTTAGTTGCCCTCAAATTACTTTCGATTATTAAAAGGGCACTAGCCCTTTAAATTTCCAATTGAATGAGCCTTTTTTGAAGTTTCTACGGCACTGCCTTCTATAAAAACCATATATACCGCCAGGGTATAACTTAAAACCCTTGCCTTGATGGTTGTGGGGGATTGTCCTCCTCAAAAACATATTTTCTATCTGAAAATCAACTACGTTGAACAAAATGGCTATCTCAAAATTTGATTGGATATGTTTTGGGGAATGATGGGCGTAGGAGGGGGGGGGCTAGTTGCCCTCCAATCACTTTCGAATATTGAAAAGGCACCAGCCCTTTGAATTTCCAATCGAATGAGCCTTTTTTGAAGTTTCTACGACAACCACATTCTATAAAAAACCTTATATGCCCAAAAGCATAATTTAAAACCCTTGCCCTAAGGGTTGTGGGGGAGTGTCCTCCTCAAAAACATATTTTCTGCTGGAAATCAACTATGCTGAACCAAATGGATATCTCAAAATTGTGATTGGATGTGTTTGGGGGAATGATGGGCCTGGGGGGGCAGTCGCCCTCCAATCACTTTCGACTATTAAAAAGGGTACTAATCCTTTGAATTTCTAATCGATAGTGCCTTTTTTGAAATTTCTACGACTACGTCCTCTATATAAAACCTTATATGCCCCCAGGGCATAACTTAAAACCCTTGCCCTGAGGGTTGTGGGGGATTGTCCTCCTCAAAAACATATTTCCATCTGGAAATCAACTACGCTGAACAAAAGGGCTATCCCAAAATTTTGATTGGATGTGTTTGGAGGAATGATAGGCGTGGGGGGGGGCTATTTGCCCTCCAATCACTTTCGACTATTAAAAAGGGCACTACTCCTTTGAATTTCCAATCGAATGAGTCTTTTTTGAAGTTTGTACGACAACGCCTTCTATTAAACCTTATATGCCCCCAGGGCATAACTTAAAACCCTTGTCCTGAGGGTTGTGGGGAGTGTCCTCCTTAAAAACATATTTTCTATCTGGAAATTGACTACGCTGAGCAAAATGGCTCAGCGTAGTAAATGAGCAAAATCTCAAAATTTTGATTGCATGTGTTTGGGGAAATGATGGGCGTGGGGGTGGGGCTAGTTGCCCTTCAATCACTTTCGACTATTAAAAAGGGCACTGGCTCTTTGAATTTCCAATCAAATGAGCCTGTTTTGAAGTTTCTACGACAACGCCTTCTATAAAAATCTTATGTCCTCCTCAAAAACATATTTTCAATCAGGAAATCAACTACACTGAACGAAATGGCTATCTCAAAATTTTGATTGGATGTGTTTGCGGGAATGATGGGCGGGGGGGGGGGGGCTAGTTGCCCTCAAATCATTTTCGACTATTAAAAAGGGCACTAGAAATCTCGATTTCCAATCGAATGAGCCCCCCTTTGAAGTTTCTACGACGACCCCTTCCATATGAAGTGCCTCTGGGAAAATAAAACATTGGAGCCGTATGGCCTTTACTATAGGCAACACTACAGCGTTGCCTCTGATTATGATAAAAATTGGTTTTTTTTGTGAGAGAAAAAATTCAATACATCATCCTTAGTCAATATGTATAATCTTGATCTTTTTCTTTAACGCTCCGTGTCTGTCTATCTGTCCATTTGCCTCTCTGCTAAACTCCTCCCCCCTTTCTCTCTCTCTCTCTCTCTCTCTCTCTCGCTCTCTCTACTCTCTCTCTCTCTCTCTCTCTCTCTCTCTCTCTCTCTATAATAAACATCTATAAACTATATAGGCGTTATAGAGCGATATATATTAGGACAGGGGAACATATATATATAATATATATATAATATAACGTATATCCTTATTATATATATATAATATATATATATATTTATTTTATTTAATTATTGATACGTATATTATATATAGGTTATATTTTGGCTATACCGTATATATATATATATATATAATACATATTATATATATATATATATTATAGATATATATATATATTCTCGATTGTTTAATTTTATTTAACGTATATATATATATATATATAATATATATATCTATATAATATATATATATATATTAATTTACGTAAGAACTATATATATATATATATATAGGGGTTATATAATATATATTATAATACTATATATAATTTTATATATATATATTCCTTTAAGTTTTTAAACGAAGTTATTATGTTTTAATGTTCCTTCTTAGGCCTATTTTCAGTTGAAAAATCTGTTTTTTTTTTATTTAACAAAAGGAAAGGAACTAACAATTACTTTCAAATGTATCCAACCATCTACAGCTACAGCAAAAACAGAGGTCATATATTAATTATACGATCTACTGTGTCAAACCTCTCTCATCACATTTACTTGTCACAATGACTTGTCGCATTCACACTACATTTACTTTACATACAGCCACTGGGTCATGCTGACCAAGAATGACATTTTTCCTAACATTTATCCTAACAATTTTATTCTGATTTCAAATATTTAAGTTTCCTCAAGTTTATATTCGTACCCGTCAAAAGTTACGAGCCTGAAAAAATTTGCCTTATTTTGGAAAAAAGGGGGTGACACCCTCTAAAAGTGATAGAATCTTAATGAAAATCAAACAACCAGATTCAGCGTACCAGAAACCCTCACTGTAGTTGTTTCAACTTCCTATCTGCAAAAAATGTGGAATTTTGTAGTTTTTTGCCAGAAGAAAATTCACGGATGTGTTTTTTTTTTTCAGGGGTGATCGTATCGATCTAGTAGTAGTCCTAAAATATCGTGAGAGGGCTCATTCAAAAGCAAATTAAAAGTTATATTGCCCTTTTTAAGTGACCAAAAAATTGGAGGGGAACTAGGCTCCCTCCCGCGCTTGTTTTTTCCCGAAGTCACCCAATCAAAATTCTAATTATAGCCTTTTTGTTCAGCATAGTCAAAAATCCAATAAATATGTCTTTGAGGCTGACTTAATCCTCCACAGTTCACGGGGGAAGGGGCCGCGAGTTATGAACTTTGCCCATTGTTTACATATAGTATTGGTTATAGTATACAGACGTTTTTTAGGAGGGATTTTTTTCTGTTTGGGGAGGGGTCTGAGGAGGGGGTTACGTGGGAAGATCTTTCCATGGCGGATGTTTTATTATTGGGGAAGGTAAATTTCTCCCTAAAGGGGCTACGAAGGAGCAACATTAAAACTTAAAACGAACATAAATTATTACGTATATGAGGGGGTTCACCCCATAGTAAATACTTCGCTCTTTACGCTAAAGTTTTTTTGTACTTTCAAAAGAGCTATCTATTTTAATTAAACGGCCTTTGTGATTAAGAGATCATTCTTAAAAAATTGGAACAAATTTGAACTTGGTGTAAAGAGCGAGGTATTGAATAGGGAAAATACCCCAATATGCATAATAAAAATATATGAATATACGTTTATATTACGTAAGTTAATATCGTTAGTTACGTCAGATTAAAACTTCGAAAAAAAAAACCATATAGCCAATAAAAAAGTAAAATTAATATAATTTCGTTTAATTATTCCTGTACGGTGAGCCAAAATCAAAACCTGCATATAATTCAAGAATGTTCAGAAATTAAATTAAAAAACAAGTTTTCTTAACTGAAAGTAAGGAGCAACATTAAAACTTGAAACGACCATAAATTAATACGTATATATGAGGGGGTTACCCCTTTAAGTCAATAACTCGACTCTTTACGCTACAGTTTTTTCAGTTTTCAAAAGATCTATCTATTTTAATAACGGCCTTTGTGATAACAAGGGTGTTCATTCTTAAGGAACCATTGGAACAAAAAAACTTAGCGTAAAGAGCGAGGTATTGAATTATTGAACGAGCTAATGTCCGTAACCTAAAAATATATGAATATTTTTGGAAGTTCGTTGACGACAAGTTGTCGCATTCGTAAGCTACATTTCTTTAACAACTGAGAAAGCCATTTAGCCAAAAAATAAAATTAATGTGCAAATTTCGTTTTAATTATTCCCTTCTGAGCCAAAATCAAAGTTTCCTTCATTTATTCAAGAACTTCAAAATTAAATTAAAAAAAAACAAGTTTTTTAACTGAAAAGTAAGGAGCGGCATAAAAGTAAAGACTTAAAAAAAACGAAACAGAAATTATTCCGTACCTGAAAGGTACTGCCCACTGCTAAAACGCCTCACTCCTTTGCGCTAAAGAATTTTTTATTTTTTGCCAAAAAAAAGAATTGTGAGACAGAGTCAAAGGGGTAGCGTAAAGATGAGTCGTAAAGGAGGAGAGAGCCCATTTCATAACGGAAATAAAAGTTCTGTTCGTTTTAAAGTTTAATGTCACTCCTTACTTTCAGGGGAAACAATTTGCGCTTTTTTTTAATCCCTACCAAAGAAGTCACCCATCGGAGGGAAAAATTTAAATCTTAGCATTTTGTTTTCAAAATTTTCAAAAACATATTTACCTTGGCGAAAATTTAGGCTGCTTGATCCAGGATAATAAACCAGACAGTAAGGGGATGTTTGGGGTTATCTAGTATTAAATAAAAAAAAAACAAGTTTTTACTGAAAGTAAGGAGCGACATTAAAACTTAAAAGAACAGAAATTTTTTCTGTATATGAAAGAGAAGGGTCCCCTCCTCAACGCCTCGCTCTTTACGCTAAAGTTTTTTATTGTTTTAAAAAATAAAGTTGTGAGGGAGAGATAAACTTTAGCGTAAAGAGCGAGGGGCTGAGGAAGGGACAGTCTCTTTCAAATTAAAACGAACATAATTTCTTTCGTTTTAAGTTTTATGTCGAGCTCCATTAAATACTTCCAGTTTAAAAAAAATTGTTTTTTTTTACTTTCAATTTTTTGAACGTTCTTTACTAATTAAATGGCAGGTTTGATCTTGGCTCATTCTTACATGGAATAATTAAAACAAAATTTTCATATGTAATTTTACTTTTGTTTAGTTAAATGGCTTTCTCGAAACTGCATAATTTAAAATTTTATTTACGGGAACGTTTTTTATTAGTAATTAATTTACGTAACTTACGTCAATTAACTTACGTAAAACCTTTATTCATAAATTGTAATACATTTATGTAGGGGGTTCGCCCCCTAGTCAATACCTTCCTTTAAGCGAAAATCAAAACCTGCATTTCAATTTTGTTCAATTCTTTGAGAAATGACCACGCTTAATCAAAAAGGCCGTTAATTGAGAGTAAGGAGCTCATTAAAACTTGAAACGAAAATAATCTTTGGCTTAAGAGCGAGGCATTGACTACGGGGTGAACCCAATTATATATGTAATATTTTATGTTCGTACAGTTTTGTTGCTGCTGTTGCAGTTGAAATACTTGTTTTTTTAATTAAATTTATGATCTTTGTTTGAATAATGCTGGGAAGTCCGGCGTCATTCATTAAGCAATGTCCCTTCCCCCATGAAAACTTCCTTCATGGAAAGATTTCCCAATAACCCCTGACCCAACCCCCCCCCACCCTCCCCTAACTACGTAGGAAAAATCTATGAAAAAAGTTCTGTATTACTTCCAAATAACCAACATATAGGTTAAAACATTGGGTAAAGTTCATAACTTTCAGCCCTCCCCCCGGGAAAGTTCGGGGGATTAAGTCATCCTAAAAGACATACTTAGAATATTTTCGAACATGCTGAACAAAATGGCTATCTCAAATTTTGATCAGGTGACTTTGGGAAAAAAATCGTGGGAGGGGGGGCTCTAGTTGCCCTCAATTTTTTTTGGTCACTTAAAAAGGGCACTAAAACTTTCAATTTCCAATTCCAATGAGCCCTTGTCCACGAAATTAGGACAAAACTGGTTCGATACGATCACCCCTGCGGAAAAAACTTAAAACGAAAAAAATTATTCACACACCCGTTACTGCTTCTCTAAACTGGCAAAAAAATGCAAAGTTTTTTATTGTTTAAAAAATATTTTTGTGATGGAGAGTCAACTTAGCAGTAAAGAGTGTTCGTCTGAGGAAGAGAACAGTGTGATTTTGATTAAGGTTCTATAACGGGGGTAATTTCCCCCCTTCGTTTTGAAAATTCCAAATGTCACGGCCTTACTTTCAGTTAAAAAATTTTTTTTATTTAACTTCCTACCAAAGATGAAAATTTAATCTATAATTTGAAAAATCAAAACATTTTTAAATTGTGATTCTTTATGGCTATCTATTGTATCAAAATACCGTTTTCTAGAATTTCGGTTACCATTGAGCCGTAAGGTCGCTCCTTAATTTATGGGTTATCTAACTGTAAAAATTCATTTATATCAAAATGACTGTTGTCTTTGATTATGATAAAAATAGGCATTTTTCTTGTGAGAAAAACATTCAATACATCATCCTTAATCAATATGTATTTCTCGATCTTATTCTTCTTTCGCTCCGTTCCTGTCTATCTGTCTATTTGCCTCTCTGCTAAACCCTCTCTCTCTCTCTCTCTCTCTCTCTCTCTCTCTCTCTATCTCTCTCTATATATATATATATATATATATATATATATATATATATATATATATATAGATATATATATATATATATATATATATATATATAATATATATATATATATATATATATGTATATATATATATATATATATATATATATATATATATATATATATATATATATATATATATATATATATATATATATATATATATATATATATATATATATATATATATATATATATATATATATATATATATATATATATATATATATATATATATATATATATATATATATATATATAGATATATATAGATAGAGATAGAGATATAGAGAGAGAGAGAGAGAGAGAGAGAGAGAGAGAGAGAGAGAGAGAGAGAGAGAGAGAGCAGAGAGAGAGAGAGAGAGAGAGAGAGAGAGATTAGAGAGAGAGATAGAGAGAGAGAGACAGAGAGAGAGAGAGAGAGAGAGAGAGAGAGAGAGAGAGAGAGGAGAGAGAGAGAGAGAGAAGAGAGAGAGAGAGAGAGAGAGAGGAGAGAGAGAGAGAGAGAGAGGAGAGAGAGAGAGAGAGAGACTAGCCTTGCTTGTACTCTACTAGCGGTATGGAGTTGCAAGTCCAGTGTCCGTGGTACAGAAAAGAAATGAGAGATATCGGAGGCAGGTTATTGGTGAAAGCACCTCTGAAATTGTCCGTGTTTCATCAGAAAGACGTCTTGCATCAGAGCGAATAGATTCTTTATCAACATCCTTTGCCGGAAATGTCAGGTAACATTATCACAACCTAAGTGTCAGAGTGAATAAATTCTGTATCAACATCTATTGTCAGACACATGGATAACATGGACAAAATATAAGTATCAGAGTGAATAAGTTTTTTTCTATCAGCATCTTTGTCGGATAAATCGGATAAAATGGACAAAATATAAGAATCAGATTTAATAAATTCTTCATCAACATCCTTCGTCGGATACGTCGGATAACATTGTCAAAATCTAAGTATCAAAGTAATTGAATTCTTTATCAACTTCTATTATCTGTCACATCAGATGACATTCACAAAATCTTAGTATCAGAGCGAATAAATTATCTATAAACATACTTTGCCGGATATGTAGGTTAACATTATCAAAACCTAAGTGTCAGAGCGATAAAATTTTGTATCAACATCTACTGTCAGATACATGGGATAACATTAATAAAATCTAACTATTAGATTGAATAAATTTTTTCTATTAACATCTTTGTCAGATACATTGGATTAAATTGGCTAAATCTAAGTATCAGAATGAATAAATTTCTTATCAATGTCTTTTGACAGATACGTTTGATAACACTGACAAAATTTAAGTATCAAAGTGAACAAACTATTTATTAACATTCTTTATCGATATCATTTGTCGGATATGTCGGATAACATTGTCAAAATCTATGTATTAGAATGAATAAATTCTTTATCATCATCCTTTGTCGGATACGTCGGATAAAATTGAGAAGTTTTAAGTATCAGAGTGAATAAATTCTTTGTAAATGTCTTTTGACAAATACGTTTGATAACACTGACCAAATCTAAGTATCATAGTGAATAAATTCTTTATCAACTTCCTTTGTCGGATACATCAGATAACATTCACGAAATCTAAGTTTCAGAGTAAATAAATTCTTTATCATCGTCCTTTGTCAGATATGCCTGATAAAATTGAGAAAATCTAAGTATCAGAGCCAATAAATTCTGTATCAATGTCTTTTGACAGACACATTTGGTAACACTGACAAAATTTAAGTATCAGAGTGAACGAATTCTTTATTAACATTCTTTATCGATATTATTTGTCGGATACGTCGGATAACATTGACAAAATCTATGCATTAGAATGAATATATTCTTTATGAACATCCTTTGTCGGATAGGTTGGGATAAAATTGATAAAATCTAAGTATCAGAGCGAATAGATTCTTTATCGAAATCCTTTGCCGGAAATGTAAACTCTTGGACTAAAGTAAACTCTTGAAAAGTTTGGACCGCATTTTTCCGGTATATATTTGCTTTGAGAGATTTGTGCGAAGTTTGATTTAACCAGACCCCATCTTTTTGCCGTGTTTATTTCGAAAGATATATGCTAAGTTTGAAATAACCGGACAAAAAAAAACTGATCTTGAACTAATCCAACTACACTTATGAGGCCATGTGCATGTCACTTTAGCACCAAAAATTGTTGTGAAACACACAGGTTTGGGCAATTTTAGGAATTTATGAACTGACCATGATGGCAGTCTTGGTTTTCAAAGGCCCGGGCGTATTTTGGCTTATTTTTCAAAGGCTCGGACTTGTTTTTTGTTGACTTTCTGACAACCCTGGCTGTAGATGGTTGGATACATTTGAAAGTTATTGTTAGTTCCTTTCCTTCTGTTAAATAAAAAAGTAGATTTTTCAACTGAAAGTAGGCCTAAGGAGTATTGAAACATGAAACTTCATTTTAAAAACTTAAGGAATATATTATAATAACTATATATATATATAATAATATATTATATATATATATATATATATATATATATATATATATATATATATATATATATATATATATATTATATATATATATATATATATATATATATATATATATATATATATATATATATATATATATATATATATATATATATATATATATATATATATATATATATATATATATATATATATATATATATATATATATATATATATATATATATATATATATATATATATATATATATATATATATATATATATATATATATATATATATATATATATATATATATATATATATATATATATATATATATATATATATATATATATATATATAGAGAGAGAGAGAGAGAGAGAGAGAGAGAGAGAGGGGAGAGCAGAGAAGAGAGAGAGAGAGAGAGAGAGAGAGAGAGAGAGAGAGAGAGAGAGAGAAAGAGGAGAGAGAGAGAGAGGGGGGGGGTTAGCAGAGAGGCAAATGACTAGACAGACACGGAGCGAAAGAAGAATAAGATCGATCTATACATATTGACTAAGGATGATGTATTGAATGTTTTTCTCACAAGAAAAAACCTATTTTTATCATAATCAAAGAAAGCTGTTATTTTAATATAGATTATTTTTACTTGATAGCCCCATAACACACCATTACTGTCTGGTTTATTATCCTTGGAACTATGGCAGTCTAATTTAAGCCAAGGTAAATATGTTTTGTTTCATTTTAACGAATATTAAGATTTAAATTTTCCTTCCGATGCGTCTTGTTTGGTAGGAAGATTAAATAAAAAAAATATGGTTTTTTTTAACTGAAAGTAAGGAGTGATATTAAAACTTTAAAACGAACAGAAAATATTCCGTATATGAAAGGGGCTGTCCCCTCCTCAACGCCTCGCTCTTTACGCTAAAGTTTGACTCTGTCTCACAATTCTATTTTTTAAAACAATAAAAAACTTTAGCGTAAAGTACAAAGCGTGGAGGAGGGGATAGGAGATCTCAATTTCGCATATCCACCAACATAACAGTTGATTTTTTTTTGGTACTCCAAAGGAATTTAATTCCTTACTGTCATGACAATGCACGCATACGTTTCCAATAGTTCTACCACTTGTACTTGTTTCATAGTTCAAATACTTCTTCATGTCAGTATTCAATGCTTACAATAACACTATCATGTGAAAACATTTTCTTAAAATGCTTAATCTTCACTTTTTTAAAGATATGAATTATGTGCTTATCCTTCCACTGCGTAAAAATATTGATTTAATTCATGCAAAAAACTAGGTATTGTCGATTACCCTTCATAGAGTACCAGTGGGAAAGTCGCGTGTGTCTATGAGCAAGCATAGAGTACGATTGGTAGAGCCGCAATACTATTTCATGTCATTTTAAGATACGTAAAAAATAAAAGTTGAAAAATTTCCAAGTCCAAAAAAATTCAGTCCAAAAAAAGTGCTACCACAAACATTATTTTTCTAATAGTAAAAGTCATGACTAAAATATCTATATCATTTTAATTTTGAATTTGGAAAATATTAAGTGTGAATTTCTTATGTTTTAAGTATGTTTTATGTCATTCTTAGACATGTAAAAAAAAGTTAAAAAAACCTAGATTAAAAAGTATAAAAAAAATAGGGGAAGGGGGCCCAAAAAGTTGAGAGGGAGGGGCCCCTTGGGGGTTGGAGATAGGAGACCTTTGGAGATTGAGGTCCTTGGTGGTTAGGGTCATTGATGGTTGTGATCCTTGATGCTTCAAATATATAATTATCTCACTAGTTGATTTCTAAGGATATCTAAGGATTGTTCTGAATTTCTTTATTAAAATTCTCTTCTTGGCATCTATATATTTATTACTATCAACCTTTTTTGTATGCTACAATGTTAGAGCATATTCTATATTGACAACACAGTTCAAATGGTACTTGTGTATTATACAGAACACATCCGAGAAGTAAAGCTAGGTCAAGTCACAAGGTTATCTTGTTATCGTTAACCATTTCCATAGATTGATGCTAACGATGCTATTCTAAATTTATAATAAATTGCCTACGAGTTAGCAACCCCTTCGGGCTCACCTTAAATGGTAAGCAGTTTAAACCTTTTTTACCGCCTTCATACAATCCAATTAATAATTTTATCCAGCTCTGTTTCATCCCTACTATTCAATCACCAATTAAGATCATTTATAGCATATTTATGTCAATGGAATACTTTTTTCATAAATAGAGGTAGTTACCTTAACTGGTAGGCAGTTTAACCCTTTTAGTCCGAGATTGGATATGTGAGATCAGATGATTGCACTCAAAGAGAATGCCGACATAAAAATAATCGTTGATGTTAGAGGACAATTCCTTGATGCTAATGCTGGTAATATATTACCTACTGATACATCCTATCGTCAGCTTTAGGGTATTAGCATTCAACGGAAAGTGAAAAGTAGAAAGGCCTACTCTTTTACTAATATCATAAACCATATCTTGTCTACGTGCCGGAACTGTTACCTGTGTAAAAATAGTGCTGTAATAGACAGTGAAATAGTCGGAAAAATAAAAAGGCATTGGTAGATAATATCACTAAGGAATATAAAGATGAATCGATGAAAATCAAAGTGCCAGCAAACGTTACTACCATCATTGATTAAACACTCAACGAACCAAATAATACCAAAGACGAAACGCATATTGAACGTCTCGGTGACACACCAGTAAAATTGTGTATGACTCAAAATGGAATAATGATTATTCTACTGATTACGAACTAAGAGAAGACATTAGCTACAATATCAAGAGAGAACATGGTGAACTATTTTACTGAACAGATTTAAAATTTCCAAAGTTGTTCACTGATATTAATAATGTATAATAATATATTTTTTTGTTCATATTCTACATGACATTATTTCATTCAAAAATACATTATGCATTACATTGTTGTGTGTTCATTATTTTTAGAGTATGCTAGCATACCAAACGTTTAGAATGTCTATTAAAACATCGGAGATGTAAGAAAAGGAATTTGCATACATCATATGTCGGATAGAGATTTTAATATGGAGAATTTTAAGCATCAGAATAAATAAATTCCTTATCAACACCTTTTGTCGGATAGGTCAGGATAAAATTGAGAAAATCTAAGTATCAGAGCGAATGGATTCTTTATTAACATCCTTTCCAGGATATGTCGGTTAACATTATCAAAACTTAAGTGTCAGAGTGATGAAATTCTGTATCAACATCTATTGTCAGATAACATGGGATAACATTGACAAAATCTAAGTATCAGAGTGAATAATTTTTTTCTATCAACGTCTTTGTCAGGTAATCGGATAAAATTGACTAAATCTAAGTATCAGTTTAAATAAATTCTTTATCAACATCCTTTCTCGGATACGTTGGATAACATTGTCAAAATCTATGTATTAGGATGAATAAATTCCTTATCAACTTCTTTTGTCTGGCACATCAGATAAAATTCACAAAATCTAACTATCGAAGTGAATATATTCTCTATCATCATCCTTTGTCGGATATGTAGGTTAACAAGGTAAGGGACTCAACGTGCATTTTTTTGCATAGAGAAGTTTATTTATTTTTATTTATTTCTATTTGTTTTAATTAAACCCGATTGAATCGTTGAATTTGAAAAATATCAAAACATAAGTGCCAGATCATCTTTGCCAGACAATTTTTCTATTACCATCTTTGTCAGATTCATTGGGTAAAAGTGACTAATTCAGAGCATCAGAATGAATAAATTCCTTATCAATGTCTTTTGACAGATACGTTTGATGACACTGAAAAAAATTTAAGTATCAAAGTGAACAAGCTCATTATTAACATTCTTTATTGATATCATTTGTCGGATATGTCAGATAACATTGACAAAATCTATGTATTATAATGAATAAATTCTTTATCATCATCCTTTGTCGGATACGTCAGATAAAATTGAGAAATTCTAAGTATCAGAGTGAATAAATTCTTTTTAATTGTCTATTGACAGATACATGGGATAACATTGACAAAATCTAAGTATCAGAGTGACTAAATTTTTTGTATCAACGTCTTTGTCAGATAAATCGGATAAAATTGACTAAATCTAAGCATCAGATTGAATAAATTCTTTAACAACATCCTTTCTCGGATACGTTGGATAACATTTTCAAAACCTTTGTATTAGAATGAATAAATTCTTTATCAACATCTTTTGTCGGATACATCAGATAACATTCAAGAAATCTAAGTATCAGAGTGAATAAATTCCTTATCATCGTCCCTTGTCATGTATGGCTGATAACATTGAGAAAATCTAAGTACCAGAGTGAATAAATTCTGTATCAATGTCTTTTGACAGATAATTTTGATAACACTGATAAAATTTAAGTATCGGAGTAGACAAATTCTTTCTTAACATTCTTTATCGATATCATTTGTAAGATACGTCAGATAAAATTGAACAATATCTATGTATTAGAATGAGTAAATTCTTCGTCAATATATTTTGTTGGATAGGTCGCGATAAAATTGATAAAATCTAAGTATCAGAGTGAATAGATTTTTTTATAAACATCCTTTGCCGGAAATTTCAGTTAACATTATCAAAACCTAAGTGTCTGAGTGATTATATTCTGTATCAACATCTATTGTCAGATACATGGGATAACATTGACAAAATATAAGTATCAGAGTGAATAATTTTTTTTATCAACATCTTTGTCGGATACATCGGATAAAATTAACTAAATCTAAGTATCAGATTCAATAAATTCTTTATCAACATACTTTTTTCAGATAGGTCGGGATAAAATTGATAAAATCTAAGTATCAGAGTGAATAGATTCTTTATCACTATCCTTTACCGGGAATGTCAGGTAACATTTATCACAATCTAAGGGTCAGAGTGAATAAATTCTGTATCAACTTCTATTGTCAGATAGATGGGATAACATCGACAAAATATAAGTATCACAGTGAATAAATTTTTTCTATCAGCATCTTTGTCGGATAAATCGGATAAAACTGACAAAATCTAAGTATCAGATTGAATAAATTCTTTATCAACATCCTTTTGTCGGATAAGTCGGATAATATTTTCAAAATCTAAGTATCAGAGTGAATGAATTCTTTATCAACTTCTTTTGTCTGTCACATCAGATAACATTCACAAAATCTAACTATCAGAGTAAATAAATTCTCTTTCATAATCCGTTGTTGGGATATGTAGGTTAACAATATCAAAATCTAACGCCAGAGTGATAAAATTCTGTATCAACATCTATTGTCAGATACATGTGATAACATTTATAAAATCTAACTATCAGATTGAATAAATTTTTTTATCAAGATCTTTGTCAGATACATTGGATGAAACTGACTAAATCTAAGTATCAGAATAGATAAATTCTCTATCAATGTATTTTGACAAATACGTTTGATAACACTGAAAAATTTTAAGTATCAAAGTGAGCAAACTCCTTGTTAACATTCTTTATCGATATCGTTTGTCGGATATATCGGATAACATTGACGAATTTATGTATTAGAATGAATAAATTCTTTATCATAATCCTTTGTCGGATATGTCGGATAAAATTGAGAAATTCTAAGTATCAGAGTGAATAAATTCTATGTAAATATCTTTTGACAGATTATCAACTTCTTTTGTCGGATACATCAGATCGCATTCACGAAGTCGAAGTATCAGAGTGAATATATTCTCTATGATCCTCCTTTGTCAGATATGCCTGAGAAAATAGATAAAATCTAAGTATCAGAGTGAATAGATTCTTTATCAACATCCTTCGCCGGATATGTCGGTTAAACATTTTCAAAATATAAGTGTCAGAGTGATGAAGTTCTGTATCAACATTTATTGTCAGATACCTGGGATAACATTGACAAAATCTACGTATCAGAGTATAATTTTTTTCTATAACATCTTTGTCAGATACATCGGATAAAATTGACTAAATCTAAGTATCAGATTGAATAATTTCTTTAACAACCTCCTTTCTCATATAGGTCGGGATAAAAATGATAAAATCTAAGAATCAGAGCGAATACATTCTTTATCAACATCCTCTGCCGGAAATGTCAGGTAACATTATCACAACCGAAGTGTCAGAGTGAATAAACTCTGTATCAACATCTACTGTCAGACATATGGGATAACATTGACAAAATATGAGCATCAGAGTGAATAGGCTTTATATATCAGCATCTTTGTCGGATAAATCGGATAAAATTGACAAAATATAAGTATCAGATTTGATAAATCCTTTATCAACATCTTTTGTTGGATACGTCGGATAACATTGTCAAAATCTAAGTATAAAATTGAATGAATTCTTTATCAACTTCTTTTGTCTATCACATCAGATGACATTCACAAAATCTAAGTATCAGAGTCAATAAATTATCTTTCAAAATCCTTTGCTGGATATGTAGGTTAACATTATCAAAACCTAAGTGCCAGAGTGATAAAAATTCTGTATCAACATCTACAGTCAGATACATGGGATAACATTAATAAAATCTAACTATCAGAGTGAATAAATTTTTTCTATCAACATCGTTGTGAGATTCATTGCATAAAAGTGACTAAATCTAAGTTTCAGAATGAATAAATTCCTTATCAATTTCTTTTGACAGATACGTTTGATAACACTGACAAAATTTAAGTATCAAAGTGAACCAACAGGTTTTGATAATGTTAACCTACATATCCGGGAAAAGATGTTGATAGATAATTTATTCACTCTGATGCTTAGATTTTGTGAATATCATTTGGTGTGACAGACATTAGAAGTTGATAAAAAATTCATTCACTTTGATATTTAGATTTTGACAATGTTACCTGACGTATCTAACGAAGGATGCTGATAAAGAATTTATTCAATCTGATACTTAGATTTTGTCAGTTTTTTCTGATTTATCTGACAATATGCTGATAGAACAAACCTATTCACTCTGATACTTATATTTTGTCAATGTTATCCCATGTATCTGACAATACATGTTGATACAGAATTTATTCAACCTTACACTTAGTTTGTGATAATGTTACCTGACATTTCCGGCAAAGGATATTGATAAAGATTCTATTCGCTCTGATAATTAGTTTTATCAATTTTATCCTGACCTATCCGACAAAGGATGTTGATAAAGAATTTATTCAATCGGATACTTAGATTTAGTCAATTTTATCCGATGTATCTGACAAAGATGTTGATAGAAAAATTTATTCACTTTGATACTTAGATTTTGTCAATGTTATCCCTCTTATCTGACAATAGATCTTGATACAGAATGTCATCACTCTGACACTTAGCTTTTGAAAATGTTAACCAACATATCCGGCAAAGGATGTTGAAAAAGAATCTATTCGCTCTGATACTTAGATTTTATCAATTTTATCAAGCATATCTGACAAAGGAGCATGATTGAGAATTTATTCATTCTGATACTTAGATTTTCGTGAATGTTATCTGATGTATCCGACAAAAGAAGTTGATAATCTTTCAAAAGACATTTACATAGAATTTATTCACTCTGATGCTTAGAATTTCTCAATTTTATCCGACTTATCCGACAAAGGATGATGATAAAGAATTTAGTCATACTAATAGATAGATTTTGTCAATGTTATCCGTTATATCCGACAAATCATATCGCTAACGAATGTTAATAAGGAGTTTGCTCACTTTGATACTTAAATTTTGTCAGTGTTATCAAACGTATCTGTCAAAAGACATTGATAAAGAATTTATTCATTCTGATAATTAGATTTAGTCAATTTTATCAATGTATCTGACAAAGATGTTAATAAAAAGAAATTATTCACTCTGATAGTTGGATTTTATTAATATTATCCCATGTATGTGACAATAGATGTTGATGCAAAATTTCATCACTCTGACCATACGTTTTGATACTGTTAGCCGACATATCTGGGAAAGGATGTTGATAAAGAATCTATTCAATCTGATACTTAGATTTATCAATTTTATCCTGATCTATCTGACAATTGGTGTTGATAAATAATTTATTCATTTTGATACTTAAAATTCTCCATGTTAAACTATCCATCCGACATTTAATGTATGCGAATTCCTTTTCTTACATCTCCGATGTTTTAATAGACATTCTAGACGTTTGATATGCTAGCATACTCTACAAATAATGAACACACAATAATGTAATGCATAATATATTTTTAATGAAATAATTTCATGTAGAATATGAATAAAAAAATGTATTATTATACATTTTTAATATCAATGAACAACTTTGGACATTTTGAATCGGTTCCATAAAATAGTTCACCATGTTCACTCTTGATATTTTAGCTATTGTCTTCTCTTAGTTCGTAATCAGTAGAATAATCATTATTCCATTTTGAGTCATACACAATTTTTACTGGTGTGTCACCGAGACGTTCAATATGCGTTTCGTCTTTGGTATTATTTGGTTCATTGAGTGTTTGATCAATGATAGTAGTTACGTTTACTGGCACTTTGTTTTTCATTGATTCATCTTTATATTCTCTTTAGTGATATTTTTCTACCAATGCCCTTTTTATTTTCCTGGCAATTTCACTGTGTATTACAACACTATTTTTACACAGGTAACAGTTCCGGCACGTAGACAAGATATGGTTTATGATATTAGTAGAAGAGTTGGCCTTTCTTCTTTTGACCTTCCGTTGAATGCTAGTACCTGAAAGCTGACGATAGGATGTATCAGTAGGTAATTTGTTACCAGCAACAGTAGCAAGGAGTTGTCCTCTAACATCAACGATTATTTTTATGCTGGCATTCTCTTTGAGTGTAATCATCTCCGGAGATCTAAATCTCGCATATCCACCAACATAAGAGTTGCATTTTTGGTGCTCCAAAGGAATTTAATTCCTTACTGTCATGACAATGCACGCATATGTTTCCGATAGTGCTACCACTTGTACTTGTTTCATAGTTCAAATACTTCTTCATGTCAGCATTCAATGCTACAATAACACTATCATGTGAACACACTTTCTTAAAATGCTTCATCTTCTTTTTTTTAAAGATAGGAATTATGTGCTTATCCTTCCACTGCGTGAAAAATACTGATTTAATACAAGCAATAAATTAGATATTGTCGATTACCCGTCATAGAGTACCAGTGGGAAAGTCGCGTCGTCGTGTCTATGAGCTAGCATAGAGTACGATTGGTAGAGCTGCAAGAATATTTTACGTCATTTTAAGATACGTAAAAAATAAAAGTAAAATAATTTCCAAGTCCAAAAAAAAATCAGTCCAAAAAAAGTGCTACTACAAACATTATTTTTCTAGTAGTAAAAGTCGTGACTAATATCTGTATCATTCTCATTTGAATTTGGAAAATATCAAATGTGAATTTCTTATGTTTTAAGTATGTTTCATGTCATTATAAGACATGTAAAAAAAAGTCGAAAAAAAAAAAAAAAATACCAATGTTAAAAAAAAGTTTAAAAAAATTTCAAAAAAAAGTTAAAAAATGGGGGGAGGTGGTCCAAAAAGTTGGAGGGAGGGGGCTCCGTTGGGGATAGGGGACCTTTGAAGGTTGAAGTCCTTGGTAGCTAGGGTAATTGGTGGTTGCGATCCTTGATGCTTCAAACCTATAATCATCTCACTAGTTGATTTCTAAGGATTTCTAAGGATTGTTCTGAGTTTCTTTACTAAAATTCTTGTCTTGGCATCTACATCTCTATCGCTATCAACTTTTTAGTATACTACAATGCTAGAGCATATTTTGTATTGACGACACAATTCAAATGGTACTTGTGTATTATACAGAACTCATCCAAGAAATAAAGCTAGGTCAAGTCACAAGGTCATCTTGTTATCGTTAACCTTTTGCATAGATTGATGCTAACGATGCTATTCTAAATTTATAATAAATTGCCTATGAGTTAGCATCCCCTTCGGGCTTACCTTAACTGGTAAGCAGTTTAAGCCTTTTTTTACCGCCTTCATACAATCCAATTAAAAATGTTATCGAGCTCTGTTTCACCCCTATTCTTTAATCACCAATTAAGATCATTCATAGCAGAGTTATGCCAATGGAATACCTTTTTTCACAAATTGAGTTAGTTACCTTAACTGGTCAGCAGTTTAACCCTTTTTTACCACCTTCATACAATCCAATTAAAAATGTTACTGAGCTTTTGTTCCATCCCTATTATTCAATCACCAATTAAGGTCATTCATAGCAGAGTTATGTCAATGGAATACCTTTTTTTCGCAAATTGAGTTAGTTTACGCAATGATACAACTTTTTATCATTATTAGATACCGCTAATAATGTAAAAGACAGTGGACGAAAAGCAGTTTAACCCTTCTTAGCACATTCATAGAATCCAATTAAAAATGCTATCGAGCTCTGTTTCATCCCTATTATTCAATCACCAATTAAGATCATTCAGATCAGAAATATGCCAATGGAATACGTTTTTTTGCAAATTGAATTAGTTTACACAATGATACAACTTTTTTATCATTATTAGATACCGCCACTGGCCGAAAAGCAGTTTAGCTCCGGGCAAAAACTAGTATTTTTTACAAAGAGATCACTTTTGAATATGCAATCAATAGATGAATTACCGTGGTAAGGCATGTTCGTCCCCGCTGTTTGTCCTGTACCTGTTATTGCATAATGGAGTACCGGTAATAGAAACATCCCTGATCGGCTCATAAAATAGGTGTGTTGCCTCAGAAACCCGTCTGGTAAGCCATGTACCGTCTTTATCAATAGATAACTCCCCGTGGCAAGGCATGTTTGTCCCTCTGTTCTTCCTGTATCTATTATTGCCTTACTACTAATGTGGCAAATAAATGTGACAAAAGAGGTTTGACACAGTAGCTCCTATAGTTTATATATGACCTCTATTTTTGCTGTAGATGGTTAGATACATTTGAAAGTAATTGTTAGTTCCTTTCCTTCTGTTTAATAAAAAAAGATTTTTCAACTGAAGTAGGCCTAAGGAGGAACATTAAAACTTAAAACGAATATAAATTTCTCGTATATGGAGGATGACCCCCTCCCCAGCCCCTCACTCTCTACACTGAAGTATTTTAGTGCTGTAAACAAATTACTTATTCCAATTAAACGGCCTATCCGTTTCAGCAGTCGCTCTTAAAGGATTGGGACAAAAAAGTAGAACTTCAGTGTAAGGAAAGAAGAATTGATGAGGGGGCAACCCAAACATATACGAAATAATTTCTGTTTACTTTGAGTTTCAATGTTGCTCCTTGCTTTCAGTTGAAAAAAACCTGTTTTTTATAATTTTTATTTCTAATCATTTTTCAAATCAAGACGATAAATTACCGTCAGAAGATTTCCAATCCCAGGAAAATTCATCCTGAAGAAAATACAAACAACATCCCCCCCCTAAAAAATAAAAATTCCTAATAAAAATGCTATATGTGAACAACCGACAAATTGTACAGCCTATAACCCTTTCCCTGAGGCACTGGGGGGGGGGTCATGTCACCCTCAGAATCATAGTTATTGGACCCTTCGACTATGCTGAACCAAATGGCTATCTCAGAGTTTTGATCGGATGCCTTAGGGGGAAAAGGGCATGGGAGAGGGGTTATTTGCAATACAATCTTTTTGTTCACTTAAAAAGGGCACTGGAACTTTTAATTTTCGCTTTATATGCCCTCTAATTATCTTCTACAACTATTGGTTCAATACAATCATCCTTGGGGGAAAAAAAACAAACAAACACGCATGCTTGATATCTCTTCTGGTCACTAACTTCCTTCAAATACTGATTGTCTTCAGTGTTGAACAACCCTGTCTTCCTATGTTACACACACTGTACGCTGTTTGAGGTAAAGCAGAAGTATTGGTTGCAGCATTAACTGCTATATCATTGCCGTATGCACTAAAATTACTTGCGGTGCGTGATGTTAAAGAATAATTCTCGCTACTGGGACGACTAATCCAACCAGACTTTTCGTAAAAAATTAAAATTTTGTTCTGAAAAACCACTTGTTCAAAATGGCTGAAAGGCACTTACTCAACTGAAGTCTTTATTGCGCAATTAAAATTCAAGGAAGTTGGAAGTGGAAAAATCAACTTTTCATCCGTCTGTCAATCAAACAGTTTTTGGTAAAGAACTGTAAGTAAGGAGTGAACCGGCTCAATAGTAACCGAAACTCTAAAAAACGGAATTTTGACACCAATAGATACACCAAAAGAAATGGATTTTAATGCTGATTACATATAGATTTCATCAAGTTTAGTCTTACCCATCAAAAGTTATTACCCTGAAAGTATTTGCCTTATTTTCAAAAAAGGGGGAAACACCCACCACCAGAATCTAAATGTCTAAAGATCATAAAATCATATGAAATGAAAATAAACACTCACAATCCACCATAATTAAGGGTCTTATAAAAAGAAAGGTTTTACTAAAGATTAAGAATGAACATACCAAAGTCATACGTGAAATAGAATAATAAACACTCATAATCGTTACAGGACTGGTGCCCCCTGATTGTAAAAGTAACTGCAAAGTGATAAAATATGATACATTGTTTGGCTAAGTCCTTGGTCTTATGAATAACTATAAGTTCCAATTGACTTTTCCTGATGACGGAGTGTAAGTTTAAAGTTAAAAAAGTTATAAAAAGAAACAATTTTACCCTAAAGGCATCAATTTATTACGCTACATTTTCTTCTACCCTACAGTTTAAGAATATTGAAACTATAATTCCAATTACTTTTCTAATATTTCTAGCGGAAAGTAAAGAGCGATGCGGCTCAATAAGGAAACTCTACGAAACTGAGTCTTGATAACAAAAGATTACATCAAAAGAATCAAATTTCGATGCTTAAAAAAAATAAAATTCATCAAATTTAAATTTACCAGTCAAAAGTTACGAGCCTAAGAAAAAACTTTTTGAAAATCCCCTCAAGTGATCCCAATGAAAATGACACTATCAGATTCAGCATACCAGAAAATCCTAATGTAAAGGTTTCACGCTCTTATGTGCAAAAAAATATAGAAATTTGCATTTTTTACCAGAAGAAAAATCACGGATGCATGTTTATTTGTTGTTTTTTGGTTTTTTCAACGGGTGATCGTATCGAACCAGTGGTTGTAGAAGATCAAAAGACACCTAGATTTGATCAGAAATCAGAAGCTCTAGTGTCCTTTTCAAGTGACCAGAAATATTGGATGGCAACGAGCTCCCCTCTTACGCCCGCTTTTTCCTCAAAGTCACCCCATCAAAAACTTGACATAGCCAGTTTTATTCAGATTGTCGAAAAATCTAGTAACTATGTCTTTAAAAGATTTGACCCCCACATTCCTCGGCTGAGGGGCTACAAGCTGTGAGCTATGCCAATTGTCAAACAGTTCGTGGTAACGAACTGTAAGTAAGGAGCGACCCGGCTCAATGGTAACCGAAACTCTAAAAACGGAATTTTGGACCAATGGTACATCAAAAGAATTAAATTTTAATTCTGATTTCAAATATATAAGTTTCATCAAGTTAAATCTTACCCATCAAAAGTTACGCGCCTGAGAAAATTTGGCTGATTTTCAAAAAAAAGGGGGAAAGACCCCCTAAAAATTACAGAACCTTAATGAAATCACACCGTCATATTTCAGCGTATCAGAGAACCCTATTGTAGAGGTTTCAAACTCCTATCTATGGACTTTTGCTAAAGAAAGATCACGGGTGCGTGATATTTGTTTGTTTTTTTTCCCCACGGAATCGTGTGTCCTAGAATATCGTAATAATTGGAACGAAAATTAAAAGTTCTAGTGCTCTTTTTAAAGTGACCAAAAAAATTAAGGGCAACTAGGGAGCCCCTCCCACGCTCAAAGTCGCCCCAATTAAAATTTTAAGATAGCCATTTTGTTCAGCACTCTAATAAATATGTCTTTTACGATGACTTAATCCCCAGTAGTGTTCCCACGGAAAGGGCTAAGTTATGAACTTTGCGTATTGGTTATTTGGAAGTACACAACATTTTCAGGAAGAGAGTCTTTCCGTGGAGGATGTTTCTTTGGGGTAAGAACAAAGATCACGCGGTTGCGTGTTGATGACATCAAAAGAAAGTGACCAAAAAAAATTAAGCGGCAAACTCAAATTTCGATGCTTACTCAAAATACATAAAAAGTCATCAAATTTTTTTCTACCCGTCAAGAAGGATTACGAGAATCCTGGAGGATGTTCTTTGGGGTAAGGGAAAATTATGAAGGGGGCGCCGGATAAAATTTTTGATCAGAAATTAAATTAAAAAAAACAAGTCGTTTCAACTGAAAGTAAGAAGCAACATTAGAACTTAAAATGAACAGAAATTATTACGTATATGAGGGTGTCCCCCCCCAGTCAATACCTCGCTCTTTAAAGAGTTTTTTTTAGTGCTTTCAAAAGAGCTATCTATTCTAGTTCAACGGCATTGTGATTCAGGGGTTTGTGAAAATTTTTTTTTTTTTACCTTTTAACGTAAAGAGCTTGGTATTGACTAAGGGGAGAACCCAGTCATATACGTAATAACATATACGTAATAAAAAAAAAAAAACAATAAAAAAAAAACAAGCGATACGGCTCAATAGTAATCGAAACTTTTAAAAACGCAAATTTGATGTCAATAAATGTATCAAAAGAATGGGCTTATAATACTGATTCTAAATATATGAATTATGTTTAGTATTACTCATCAAAGGCTACGAGCCTGAGAAAATTTACCTTTTTTTAAAGAGGGGGGGAAAATCCCCTAAAAGTGAAAGAATTTTTCACACCGTCAGATTCAGCGTATCAGAAAACCCTATAACATAGGTTTCAAGCTCATATCTGCAAAAAATCTGCAACTTTGTATTTTTTGCCAGAAGAAAAATATACGAATATAAAAGTTCGTTACGTAAGTTTTGTAAATTACGTCAGAACCAAATTTAGAGACAGCCATTCAGCAAAAGAAAAGTAAAATTTTATGCAAGTTTTGTTTACTTATTCAATGACGGTGAGCCCCCCCCCCCCGGTGAGCAAAAAAAAAGCTGCATTAACTAAAAAACGATCAGAAATTAAATAAAAAAAAACAAGTTTTTTAAACTGAAAGTAGGAGCGACATTAAAACTTAAAACGAACAGAAATGATTCGGTATATGAAAGGGGCTGTCCCCTCCTCAACGCCTCGTCTTTACGCTAAAGTTTGACTCTGTCTCACAACTTTATTTTTAAAACCATAAAAAAACTTTAGCGTAAAGAGCAAGGCGTCGAGGAGGGGACAGCCACTTTCATATGCGGAATAATTTCTGTTCGTTTTAAGTTTAATGTCGTGTCCTTACTTTCAGTTTAAAAAACTTGTTTTTTTTATTTAATTTACATATAGTATTGGTTATCGGGAACTATACAGACATTTTACAGGTGGGATTTTTCCGCTGGATGTGGGAGGGGGAGGTGGTTACGTGAGAGGTTCTTTCCATTAAAGAATTTTTTTGGGGGAAGAAAATTTTCCGTGAAAGGGGAGCCGGTATTCCCAGCATTGTTAAAAAACGATCACAAATTAAATAAAAAGATAAGTTTTTCAATTAAAGTCAAGAGCAACAATAAAACTTAAAGCGAACTAAAATTATTACGTATATGAGGGAGGTCACCCTCTTCTCAATACCCCGCTCTTTACGTTACATTTTTTTTAATCTTTTAAAAAGAAATTATTATTCTAACTAAACGGCCTTTGTGATTCATTTTTAAATAACTAGAACAGAGAATTAAACTTTAGCTTAAAGAGCGAGGTATTGTCTAATCAGGTATTTTCTTTAATCTTTAACACAAGTCGTCCATTGAATTTCCTTCTGGTGCAGACTCTAGGGAGAAGGCATAAAGACAAACAATAGGTAGTACAATAGGAATTCTTTTTTTTGTAAAACAGTGGAACTCAACCCTCAATGAGTATTTTGACCCTATATCCAGGGCCCGTCCTCAGCAAATCACAAATGAATATATAAATTAAAGTTAAATTTAAATACAATCTTTAAAACTTTTTTTTTAAACAGTCCTAGAATCCTCACTTCAGCGAAGCTCGACCAGGACCTGGTCTGATAATTCCAGTAATCACCGACAAACTTAAGATTTACTTTGTTTTTCTACAAGAGTTCTATTTATTTTCTCTCCCAAAAGAAAAAAAAAACTTGGAAGGTGTCCGTGTATCCCTTACTTATTAAATCTAATAGCTTTGATCTGACTAAGAATTGTCTTACCCCACTTTCTTTCAAATAGAAATTTTTTCGTCACAAGGCTGAAATGAGCCCTAGTTCCTGTTTCAGACAAACAAAACCATTAATTAACAAACACAAGAGAACTTATCTGACAGGAAACCATTAAAAAAATTAGAGTTTGCAAATCTTGAATGGCTTTTGTTTTAATTTCAGTTCTTTGTAATAGGTTTAGAATGAATAACTCCTAACGAAGGTAATAATAAAAGTTGAAATAAAATAAATAAGCACTTAGAGAAGTTCAGTACTAAAGAGAAGACGGTCAAGAGAAGAGAACTCTTTGAATAGGAACGCCACATTTGGGCGTATGTATTTTTCGAAGACCACACTGCTTTTCTCTGACGAACAAAGAAGGCTGTTCGTCATAGAAAGGTAGTGTGGTCTTCGAAAAAGTACTTATATCCTATATATACGAATGGTAGACCAAGCAAGTGTATAACTGTAAATTCTGCAAAATTTCGTTTGCAACTGGAAGAAGAAGAAGATTGCGCCACCTTCATTTAAAATTCAGCTTACATTTAGGCAATATTAAAGAACTCAAGACTTTGACTGAACCCAGTTAATGAACCCTCTCAGCAAATGAACCGAAAACTATATGTGACCCGGAAGTAGTTCTTCTATTCTGTTTGTTTTAATTTTAATACTTTAGTTTATCTGCTGATGATGATCACTGATGTATGTGGTCGAAATATCCAAAACTTTCTGTATCTGTTTTTCACTGTCTAATAAAAGGACTTATGACTATTTGAACTTTTGTTTGTTCGACACATTTGGGCTTAACTCCAAACCAGAATTTCTTACTTGAATGAACATTTTTCACATTAGAGATTTGGAAATAAAAAATCCCTTTAATATTAATAACTACGTAACAACAGTAATACGCCTTAACAGCAATAACTACGCCTGTACCCACTTCACTACCAATATTTAACTATTGTCAAGCTTTCAAGCAGCTAAAGTGCAGAAAATATGCAAAAAAAAATATTTGCTTTCATTTATAAAAACATCAAATTACTTCAGAAAAAATGTTGTTTTGTTTTTTATTAGACATAAGCATCGTTCCCTCTATCCAGACTTTGAAATAAACCAAATTATTTTAACTTGCCTGAAAACACAAATTAAGTAAGTTTTAATCAATGAGATTTCTTATAGTTTCCGAGCCCAATCACCCCGCAATATATGCTTGGTCTCAACAGCGTAAACTATACCCATATTTCTCCAAAATCTATCAAAGAAGCTTCTATATTAAAGCCAGATAATTGAATATTTCTGGGACACTGCCCAGAAGGCTGCAGGAAAATATACGGTTAAAATCACAGTCTTAAGTAGGCTCATTCGACTGAAAATTGAAAGTTCTATTGGCCTTGTAAGAGTCAAAAATATTTTCCCAGCTTCCCTCCTCTGTGCTGTTTTGCTACCAATAGTCAGAAGATTCAAAACTGGCAATAGTCAAAAGGTTCAACAAACATGTTTCCAGGGATGAAATGGCCCCCACAGCCCCTGGGACAATGGCTGTTAATTTTTAAAATTGCCCGTTGCTTCCACATTGTTTTTATAATGGAAAAGGGAGTGTGTTTGATTCTGGATGTCCAAAATTTAGATCGAAACTGACAGAGATCGTTCTCCGGGACAATAAAATCATACGTTTTTTGGGAGAGGGGGTGGTAAGGGTCCAAAATGATCCAAAAACTCATTGCTCTTGATTAGTTGTATTTTAAACGGACTCTTAATGATTGTTTGATATGCCGAGATTCTGAGAGGTTCCGAAGAGTCTAATCTGGAAACGACACCAAATGCTCAAGTAAATCAAATGACAATATGAGTCCCTGATTTTTCAAGTTATTTACGCTACCTAAGGAATGACTTAATGGATCTAGTAGAGACTTCAAGAGAGTCTTGTAAGGAGGGGGGGCAGTTAAGTTTAAATTTTACTAGGAGAGGTGGGGCAGAGATAAATCTAAAGACACTACGTGTCTCCAGGTCTTTGGAATATCATATCTACAACATCTTGGGAACCGTTTAGGGATGGAGTTGAACCACTCAGGTACTGTTAAGGAAAGAAGGGGGGAAAATGAGATGAAGAAAATCCAAAAAATCCAAACTTAGTGTTTAGGGGGAAAGGGCCAAAAATGTCTTGTGTCCGATTCAGAAGAAAATAAAAATTTTTTGTTCTCTATGCTCCTAAGGGACTTATAATTCATGCTTGATAAGGAAGCGAGTAAAGCCAAAAAACAGTATGTGCTGCCAGTTTTTCAAAATGACGTACCTGTAATATTTCAGGAACAGCTTGGGGTATTAAGTTGAAACATAGGGTATAAATTTCAGGGAATGTTAAGGGAGGAGGGGTTAGCAAGAGGGAAAGCGCATCTAGGTTACCAAAATCCTGGGAATAAAAATTGTCCATTGAAATGGGATTTCGGCGTATCAGAGAACCTTGCTGTAGAGGTTTGAACCTCCTATCCATGAAAATGTGGAATTTTATATTTTTTGCCAAGAGAAAAGATCAAGGATGCGTGTTTATTTGATTTACTTTTTTTTGTCTTTTTTTGTGTTTTTTTTTTTTTTTTCCAATGGGTGATTGTTTCGACCCAATGGTCCTAGAATATCGGGAGAGGGCTCATTCGAACAGAATTAAAAGTTTGAGTGCCGTTTTTAGGTGACCAAAAAGATTGGAGGGCAGCTAGGCTCCCTCTCACGTCTGCTTTTCCAGAAAATGATTTGTTTAAAATTTTGAGATAGCAATTTTACTCAGCATAGTTGAAAGGCCCAATAACTAAACCTTTGGAGATAACATAACCCCCCACAGCCCCTAGGGAAAGGTCTTAAAGTTTTAAAGTTTGCCCAATATTTACGTATAGTATTTGTTATTGGGAAGTATGAATGCATTTTTCACGTGGGATGGGGCTTGAATTTGTTACTGGAGAGATTTTCCACAGGGAGAATTTTCCATGGGAGGGAAGTTTCGGGGGTAAACTTTTCAGTGGAAATTTTACATCGGGGGAATTGTCCAGAATTTCTATTCAAGGCTCTTTTTATTTGTCTTACTGTTTCTTTACTGACTCAATTTTACGCGTGGAGATGTTAATGGCAATTGTCCAAGGTAAATTTTCACCCGTATTGGATTGTCTGAAGGGTCTTTTCATGGGCGGGGGGCATTTTGCCGTGGAGGGAGGGCCCAATTTTCCGGCATCATTTAAAAAATGATCAGAAATTAAATAAAAAAAAACTGTTTCTTCAACTGAAATTAAGAAGCAACATTAAGACTTAAAACGAACAGAAATTATTACGTATATGAAGGCAATTTTCCTCTCCTCAACACCTCCCTCTTTATGCTAAAGTTTTAATTTTGTCCCTATTATTTAAGAACGACTCCTGAAACACAATGGTCGTTTAATTAGAACAAAACCAAGCTTGTTAAAACTACTAAAAACACTTATGCTTTTAAGAGCGAGGTATTGAGGATGGGGCAACCCCCCTTATGTACGCAATTATTTCTATGCATTTTTAAGTATAAATGCTGCTCCTTACTTTCAGTTGAAAAAAATAGTTTTTTTTATTTAATATTTTTAGAAGTGGAGGTAGGGGCTTAGGGGAACCTGAAATGGTCCAAGAAAAGTATTAGTCCTTATCAGCTATATTGGAAGAAGCTATTACAGATTGTTCGCTGGACTAAGACTCCCATAGTTTCCCAAGAATCTACTCTGAAAACAGGATTAATTCGGAACTTTAATGAAGTTTTGAAGCATAGAGAGTTAAACGAATTTGTGTTTTTAACTTGGGGAGGGGAGTGACATTGTGTGCATTCAGATCTTTGAAAAAAGCATGTCTACAGTATCTTGGGAACGGCTTGAGGACGAAGCGCAAACTTTGTGGCATCGTTGGAGAAAGAATGGGGAAGGGTAGCACAAGGGGAAGTACAATATAATGTTTTTATGGAAAGGAAAGGGCTAAACAATTTTGTCATAAATTCATACATAAATAAAGGTTCCCTACTATAACCTCCTATGGGACTTATTATTTATACACGGTTAAGTGGTGACATATTTAAAGAGAAACTATATGCTGCAATATTGTCAAAATGGCAATTGGGGCCATGACCCTTATAATCAGATAAATGTCACTTTTCTGTTATACATATATTTAGCAATAATATAATTTTTATTTGCAAGTTAAACTCTTGTAGAGGCTAGCCTGTTTTCAATGTCATAATTTCGCAAGAGGGAATAAATTGGTTTTGTAGTGAATTTCTATTTTATTCCTCTCACGGGTTGGCTAAATCTTGCCATTGATTTATAATTTATGGATAAGGTAACCTCAATTTTGGAGTTCAATTGGCATCATTGGCCCACGTCGTCATGGGCTGGCAAAAGAGGAGGAAAACAAATTCATACATATGCGGTATATATAGTGTACGTGCCGCTGTGCCACATACACTGGTAGTGTAAGATTATTTATAATGGCATATCAGCAATTCTTGAGAATGAAGTTTCGGTGTTAAATTGAAACTTTCAGGCAACTTTGGGTGCGAGGGATGGGAGTTTGGGGGAATTGGACGTTGAATTGCTACTTGAGGGAAATGAAGCGGCTACATCAAAAGTTTCTATGTGCGTCCAGGTTACCAAAATACCATGTGTGCAATATTTTGGAACAGAAACTAAACGTTTTCTCTGATCGAGGTAAATTTCTCAGGGTAAGTATACTGGAAAAAAGGGAACCTAACGACCACAACTGACTTCGTAAGACATTAAATTGAAAAAAAAAGAAGGTTTTTCAACTGAAAGTAAGAAGCACCACTAAAAGAACAGAAATTATTACCTATATGAGGGGTGGTTGCCCCCTCCTGAGCACTGCGTTCTTCACGCTAAAGTTTTTAGTATTCTTTAAAAAAAGCTGCTCATTGTTCTAACTAAATGAGCTTTGTCTTTCAGGAGTCGTTCTTAAAGAATTGGGACAAAATTCAAACTTAAGAACGAGGTGTTGAGAAGGGGGCAAACCCCCTTATATACATAATATTTCTGTTCTTTCTAGGTTTTAATGCTGCTTCTTACTTCCACTTGAAAAAATTGCTTTTTTTAATTTAATTTCTGATCTTTTTTAAATAACGCCAGGAAATCTGGCTCAGCCTGCACGGAAAAATCCCTTCTCCCCACGGTTATATCCTCTATACAATTCAACCCTGATGAAAATTTACCCCGGACAATTACTCTTAACATCTCCACGCGTAAAAGTGACTTGGCTAAGAGAAAGCAAGACATAAGAAGAATTTTGTGTAGGAATTCTGGCAAATTCTCCCAGTGTAAAATTTCCCCTGATAAATTCGCCTCCTGGATAATTCCCTTTTCATCGAAAACTCCCCTTGTGAAGATCCCCCCATCAGAAAAATTGTCCCCGTCCCGAAAAATGTATGCATATTTTCCAATAACAATTACTATACGTAGACAAGGGGCAAATTTTATAACTTAAAGACCTTTCCCCAGGGCTATTGGGGGATCATGTCAACTGCAAAGGCAGAGTTATTCGGCCTTTCAACTATGCCTAACAAAATGGCTATCTCAAAATTTCGATCAGGAGACTTCGGGAAAAAAATGAGCGTGGGAGGGGGCCTAGTTGCCCTCTAATTTTTGTTCACTTAAAAAGGGCACTAGAACTTTTAATTTCCGTTCGAATGAGCCCTCTCACGATATTCTAGGACCACTGGGTCGATACGATCACCGCTGGGAAAAAAAAAAACAAAACAGACAAACAAATAAACACGCATCCGTGACCTTTCTTCTGGCAAAAAATACTAAGTTCCGCCTCTTTGCAGATTAAATAAAAAAAAACAAGTTTTTTTTTAACTGAAAGTAAGGATCGACGTTAAAACTAAAACGAACAGAAATTATTCCGTACATGAAAGGGGGCTGTCCCCTCCTCAAAGCCTCGCTCTTTACGCTAAAGTTTTTTATTGTTAAAAAAACATGGAGTTGTGAGAAAGTCAAACTTTAGCGTAAAGAGCGAGGCGTTGAGGAGGGGACAGCTCCTTTCATATATACGGAATAATTTCTGTTCGTTTTAACTTTTAACGTCCTTCGTTACTTTCAGTTAAAAAAACTTGTTTTTTTTTTTATTTTTGAATTTTTGAACGTTTCTGAATTAATGCAGGTTTTGATATTGGCTCACCAATAATATACGTAACTTACGAATTAACTTACGTAACGAACTTCTATATTCACAGATTTTTAATACGTATATTAGGGGGTTTACACCCTAGTCAATACCTTGCTCTTTAAGCTAAAGTTCGAATTTTGTTCCAATTCTTTAAAAATGACCCATTAATCACAAAGGCCGTTAATTAGAATAAATAGCTCTTATGAAAGTACTAAAAAATCTTTGGCTTAAAGAGCGAGGTGTTGACTAGGGGATGAACCCAATCATATACGCAATATTTTCTGTTCGTTTTAAGTTTTGATGTTGCTCCTTACTTTCAGTTGAAAAACGTTTTTTATTTATTTAATTTCTGATCTTTTTCTTTAATAATGATGGGAAATCTCGCACCCCCTTCATAGCAATGTCCCTTCCCCCATGAAAACTTCCTTCACAGAAAAATCCTCCTATATAACCCCTGACCAACCCCCACCTACCAGAAAAGATCCCCCCCTGAAACGTCTGTATACTTCCCAATAATCAATACTCTATGTTAACATTGGGTAAAGTTCATAACTTTCAGCCCTCCCTCCGGGGACTTCGGGGGACTAAGTCATCCTAAAAGACACAGTTATCATATTTTTGACCATGCTGAACAAAATGGCTATCTCAAATTTTGATCGGGTGACTTTGGGAAATAAATGAGTGTGGGAGGGGGCCTAGTTGCCCTCCATTTTTTTTGGTCACTTAAAAAGGGCACTAGAACTTTTAATTTCCATTCCAATGAGCACTCCTACGATATTCTAGGACAACTGGGTCGATACGTTCAACCCTGGGAAAAAGAAAAAAAAAAAACAAAAAACAAATAAACACGCATCCGTGATCTTTCTTCTGACAAAAAATGCAAAATTCCACATTTTTGTAGATCGGTGCTTGAAACTTCTACAGTAGAGTTCTCTTATACACTGAATATGATGGTGTGATTTTCATTAAGGTTCTATAATTTTAGGGGTCTTTCCCCCTTTTTTTTCGAAAATCAGCCAAATTTTCTCAGGCGCGTAGCTTTTGATGGGTAAGACTAAACTTGATGAAACTTATATATTTGAAATCAGCATTAAAATCTGATTCTTTTGATGATCTATTGGTATCAAAATTTCGTTTTTTAGAGTTTCGGTTACCATTGAGCTGGGTCGCTCCTTACTTACAGTTCGTTACCACCACGAACTGTTTGATAGGAGCTCGAAACCTTAACAGTAGGGTACTCTGATACGCTTAATCTGATGGTGTGATTTTCATTAAGATTTTTTTACTTTTAGGGGTGTTTCCTTCTTTTTTAGAAAATCTTTCAAATTTTCAAAGGCTTGTAGCCTATGATGGGTAAGACTAAACTTAATAACTTATATATTTGAAACAATCATAATAAGCTGATTCTTTTTGCATATCCATTGGTATTGAAATTCCATCTTTTAGAGTTTCGGTTACTATTGAGCCGGTTGCTTCTTGCTTACAGTTTTTTTACCACGAACTCTTTGAAATGTGGTGTTTACCAATTCTTAGTGCGACAATTTAGAAATGTGTTTACTGATCCGTTTTAGGATTTTGAGGCTATGAAAACACCTCAATTAAATTGCAGAGCAAACTAAGGAGACTCAATAAAGAAGAAATCGGATTGTATTGGTTTTTGACCGACTAATATTTAATTTCATGTTTTAATCAACAAAGAAAAACACTTCAAATGCACTCTGTATAAAACAGATAACCATTTACAATAAAATACAATAAGTCAATTATAAAAACAGTGGATGAAGATAGGTCTATATTCAAGGTTGTAAAGGAGGAGAGTCAGTATGGCTTCAGCCTTATAGAAAGCACATTATTACGCTATCTTCAATCCGTTTGAACAAAATTCTGCTTCCTCATATACCTGTGATTCCATAGCTAAAATATTATTAAAACTTGTAGCAAAATATTTGTCCAATTTTTATTCTTAAGCATAAAAACCAAACAAAAAACTTCAAAAACATTACTTTTCTTTGCCAATTCAAAATCTATGTCAAATAAAGTTAAAATAAATAAATTAAGGAAAACTTTTCCAAAAAATAAGTTGTTCCAAGAAAAGTTAAAAGCTACATTAAACCAATGACGAGCAGATATAAACTCTTCAACTTAAAACTTAAAACTTATAGATTCAAAATTTAAAATTCAAAACTTATATAGAATTATTTATAAACTTATATTCAAACTTATATTCAATACTTATCAAAGCCCAAGGTCTTAAACATTCAAAACACATTCAAAACTTATATAAAAATATAGATTCAAAACTTATAGATTCAAACTTAAAACTTATAGAAATTACTGCCAATGAATGAATGAGACCCAAAGCTAACATAAATTAGTATCATTAACAATTTAGACTAATAAAGAACAAAAATTACACAAATAGGTGTGGACTAACGCATCTAGCCTTTTGAAGGCCACAGCGTCATTTGCGGTTTACTACAAACAATTTTGTTTCTGGCAGTTTTTTTTTTAATTTGTTATAACACTAACAGCAGGATAATAAAAAAGATACCTAAAAGGCTGTAAGTCTGGGAAACTTATGGCAAAGAGGGAGCCTCCCGGTTATATGATTATACGATTATATTATGGTTATGAAAAAACCTCCCGGCTATCTCATCCATATTAAATATTTTTAGCTTGTATGGCGACAACAAACGTATAAAGATATTGATTTTTGGCTTCTATCCATTGCCCTGATCTGGCACTATAATCTGTGATTGCTGTTTCTTTTTTTTTCTAGGCTTCCTGAATTAAGCTTTATGATACAATTCTATTCTATAATTTTATCATGGACTTGTAGATATTTTTGAGAAGAACAATTTGACTTTTCAGTTTTTTTCTAACTAACTTGAAAAAAGACGTTTTCATCAATTTGTTTTTTTTTCTGCCATCAGTTTCATTACCTTTCAGAAGCACAGGGAAAACTAAAGCAAATATACAAAGAGCTTGCAAGACCACGACTTCGAAAACATTTACTCGACTTTAATGAAACAGCTTTCAAAACAGTTCGTGGTAACGAACTGTAAGTAAGGAGCGACCAGGCTCAATGGTAACCGAAACTCTAGAAAACGGTATTTTGATACAAATAGATACATCAAAAGAATCACATTTTAATGCTGATTTCAAATATATAAGTTTCATCAAGTTTAATCCTACCCATCAAAAGTTAGGCGCCTGAGAAAATTTGGCTGATTTTCGAAAAAGGGGGGAAAGGCCCCTAAAAGTTATAGAACCTTAATGAAAATCACACCATCATATTCCGCGTATCAGAGAACCCTACTGTAGAGGTTTCAAGCTCCCATCTACAAAAAATGTGGAATTTTGCATTTTTTGCCAGAAGAAAGATCACGGGTTGCGTGTTATTTGTTTGTTTTTTTTTTTTTTTTTCCCAGGGGTGATCGTATCGAACCAGTTGTCCTAGAATATCGTGGAAGGGCTCATTGGAATGGAAATTGAAAGTTCTAGTGCCCTTTTTAAGTGACCAAAAAAAATGGAGGGCAACTAGGCCCCCTCCCACGCTCATTTTTTTCCCAAAGTCACCTGATCAAAATTTTGAGATAGCCATTTTTGTTCAGCATGTTCGAAAATATTATAAGTATGTCTTTTAGGATGACTTAATCCCCCGAACTTCCCGGGGGGAGGGCTGAAAGTTATGAACTTTACCCAATGTTAACATATAGTATTGGTTATTTGGAAGTATACAGACGTTTTCAGGGGAGATTTTTTCCTGGTAGTTGGGGGGGTCAGGGGTTATGTGGGAGGATCTTTCCATGAAGGAAGTTTTCATGGGGGAAGGGAAATTGCTATGAAGGGGGACGCCGGACTTCCCAGCATTATTTAAAAAAAGATCATAAATTTAATATAAAAACAAGTATTTCAACTGCAAACAGCAGCAACATCGAAACTTTAAACGAACAGAAAATATTACATATATAATTGGGTTCACCCCGTAGTCAATGACTCGCTCTTTAAGCCAAAGATTTTTTAGTACTTTCATAAGAGCTATTTATTCTAATTAACGGCCTTTGTGATTAAGCGGTCATTTCTAAAGAATTGGAACAAAATTTGAACTTTCGCTTAAAAGAGCAAGGTACTGACTAGGGGCGAAACCCCTAAAAAATGTATTAAAAATATATGAATATAGAAGTTCGTTACGTAAGTTAATTCGTAAGTTACGTATATTTATTACTAATAAAAACGTTCGTAAATAAAATTAAACAAGGTTCGAGAAAGCCATTTAACTAAATAAAAGTAAATTAATATGAAAATTTATTTTAATTATTCATGTACGGTGAGCCAAGATCAAAACCTGCATTTATTCAAAAAAACGTTCAAAAATTAAATAAAAAAAACAAGTTTTTTAAACTGAAAGTAAGGAGCGACATTAAAAACTTAAAACGAACAGAAATTATTCTGTATATGAAAGAGACTGTCCCCTCCTCAACGCCTCGCTCTTTACGCTAAAGTTTGGGACTCTGTCTCACAACTTTATTTTTTAAAACAATAAAAAACTTTAGCGTAAAGAGCGAGGCGTTGAGGAGGGGACAGTCTCTTTCATATACAGAATAATTTCTGTTCGTTTTAAGTTTTAATGTCGCTCCTTACTTTCAGTTTAAAAAACTTGTTTTTTTTATTTAAAATCCAAGAAGAGACTGTAGCAGAACTAACAAGACTGAGAGTTATATCTGCTGGTCACAATTTAGAATCGGATATAGTTTTAGAAATTCTTGCTGGATGGTCAATGTACCCTTTTTCCTAAAGAGCTAAAAGGATCTATTAGTCAAAAATATATAATATCACTTAACTCATTTTGCAGTGTAAACTTTTTTAAGACCTTAGGCTTTGATATTTAGATTATTGGTTTGTGCACTTTTAGGGCTTGGATTTGAATTCTCAAATACTTTTCTTAGAAGTGTTCAGACAAATTACATAAAATAAAACAGATAAACAAAAGCAACAGGGGCAAAGGAAGGAAGGACATATACAAAGTTTTTATTTAAGTTTATCTGTGAAGCAAATTCCTGTGAATGATCTGAATTTCATATCGTTAGTGACGCGGAAGACGCCTAGTCCTGCTGTAAGTACAAGTAAGGGCTAATCCAGGTTTGTAAATAAGAGTGGTGCTACCTGTTCTCTTTCCTCCCTCTCAACACCTCTAAGAGACTAGATTGTCATTTGCAGTTCCTTAAGAATGAGAGTTATTTCGAAAGCATTTTTTTTATTCGTAGAAACATAAAAAAGAAGAAAATAAACATGATTATAAAGATTAGTGTGAAGATCTTATGAAAGTAAGGTGATTGTTTAACATATGATGACATTTATTTCTGAAACTCTTGGCAATTTCGGTTTAGTGATTTCATTAAAATGAAAATATTTAAAATATATTTTTGTTTTTCAGTAAGCGAAAATCACACTCTAGGCTTTAGGAGGCTAGACACCCTATTAATGGGTGTTAGCCCCACACCTGCTCGTATTTATTTCTGTTTGCTTAAGTTTGATTTGATTATTCATTTTAGTCTCGTGTTTCGTTTTTGGTCTCATTTATTAGTTATTAGTAATTTCTGTTCGTTTTAACTTTGAACTTTTATATGACTTTATTTCTGCTCTTTTTTGTTTTAATATAATTTTTTTTAAATCTTTTTTTTAGAAGAAGATTTTTAATTAAACCGTTATCAAAGGATACATTGCATTACAAAATTAGGGCCCTGCAATTACGCAAGCTACTCGTGTCATGCTTGTTTTAAATGATATAACATGCCCACACTTCTGTTGAAATTTTTATATAAAATACCTTTTTTTGAAAATATTCTATCTAGATAACTTCTTTACCCATGTTCAAGGACTAAATTTGTAACGTCGTCTCTAGAAGTACATATTTGTGCTTTTAAACTATTTTACTCAAATTTTGATCCAACACCACAGTACTGTACGTTTACCTTTGAAAAAAAAACCGGTGAAGGAGCAGGATTGCTTTCTGGTCAGTTTTTCACAGTCCGTGGTAACGTAAGTAAGGAGCGACCCGGCTCAATAGTAACCAAAACTCTATAAAAGGGAATTTTGGTACCAATAGACACATCAAAGGAATCCAATTTTTATGCTGATTTCAAATATTTAAATTTCATCAAGTTTACTCCTACCCATAAAGAGTTACGAGCCTGAATATATTTGCTATATTTTCGAAAAAAGGGGAAACTCCCCCTAAAAGTTATAGAATCTTAACGAAAATCAAACCATTATAATCACCGTATCAGAGAACCCTACTGTATAAGTTTCAAGCTCCTATCATCAAAAATATGGAATTTTGCATTTTGTGCCAGAAAAAAGATCACGGATGCGTATTTATTTGTTTGTTTTTTTTTTTTTTTTTTTTTACAGGGGTGATCGTATCGATCCAGTGGTCATAAAATATTGCGAGAGGACTGTTCGAACGGAAATTAAAAGTTCTACTGCCCTTTTTAAGTGACCAAAAAATTGGAGGCCACTAGACCCCCCTCCCACGCTCATTTTGTGCCAAAGACATCCAATCAAAATATTGAGATAGCCATTTTGTTCAGCATAGCCGAAAACCTAATAAACATGTCTTTGAGGATGACTTCATCCCCCACAATCCCCGGGGAAGGGCTCCAAGTTATGAACTTTGCCCATTGTTTACATATAGTATTTGTTACTTGGAAGTATGCAGACGTTTTCAGGAGGGATTTCTTCTGGTGGAGATGGGGTGGAGGAGGAGGCTACGTGGGAGGATTTTTCCAAGGAGGATATTGTCATGGGGTACGGGACATTTCTTTGAGGGGGGCCGCCGGATTTCCCAGCATTATTTAAAAAAACGATAAGAAATAAAAAAAAAAACAAGTTTTTTCAGCTGAAAGTAAGGAGAAACATTAAAACTTAAAACGAACAGAAACTATTACGTATATGAGGGGATATCCCCCAAGTCAATACCTCGCTCTTTACGCTAAAGTTTTTTTTTAGTACTTTCAAAAAAGCTATCTATCATAGGCAGCACGATAGCGCTGCCTATGTAAAGTAAGTAAAGAACGATGTGGGCACAATGTATTATTTATTTTTCTTTTTTCTTCTTCTTTTTCTTCTCCATACCCGGGCACTTCGTATAAAAGGAGTTGTCGTAGAAAAACTTCGAAAAGGGGTCATTCGATTGGAAATTGGAGTGGCTAGTGCCCTTTTTAATAGTCGAAAGTGATTGGAGGGCAACTATCCCCCACGCCCATCATTCCCAAAACACATCCAATCAAAATTTTGAGATAGCCATTTTGTTTAGTGTAGTTGATTTCCTGATAGAATATCTATTTGAGGAGGACACTCCCCCACAACCCTCGGGGGAAAGGGTTTGAAGTTATGCCCTGGGGGGCATTTAAGGTTTTTATAGAAAGTGTTGTCGTAGAAACTTCAAAAAAGGCTCATTCGATTGGAAATTCAAAGGGCTAATGCCCTTATTAAAAGTCGAAAGTGATTGGAGGGCAACTAGCCCCCCACACTCATCATTTCCCCAAACACATCCAATCAAAATTTTAGATAGCCATTTTGTTCAGCGTAGTTGATTTCCAGATAGAAAATATGTCTTTGAAGAGGATACTCTCCCACAACCCTCGGGGCAAGGGTTTTAAGTTATGCCCTGGAGGCATATAAGATTTTTATAGAAGGCGTTGTTGAAGAAACTTCAAAAAAAGGCTCATTCGATTGGAAATTCAAAGGGCTAGTGCCCTTTTTAATAGTCGAAAGTGATTGGAGGGCAACTAGCACCCCCACGCTCATAATTCCCCCAAACACATCCAATAAAAATTTTGAGATAGCCATTTTGTTCAGCGTAGTTAATTTCCAGATAGAAAATATGTTTTTGAGGAGGACACTCCCCCACAACCCTCGGGGCAAGGATTGTAAGTTATGCCCTGGGGGATATAAGGTTTTTACAGAAGGCGTTGTCTTAGAAACTTCAAAAAGGGATCATTCGATTGAAAATGCAAAGGGCTAGTGCCCTTTTTAATAATCAAAAGTGATTGGACGGTAACTAACCCCCCCCTCTCACGCCCACCTTTTCCCCAAACACATCCAATCAAAATTTTAAGATTGCCATTTTATTCAACGTAGTTTTAAGTGCTGTAAATTAGATGTTTGAGGATGACAACCCCCTCACAGCTCTCAGGACAAGGGTTGTAAGTCATGCCCTGGGGGCATGTAAAGTTTTAATAGAACGCGTTGTCGTAGAAACTTCTAAAAGGGCTCATTCGATTAGAAATTGAAATGGCTAGTGCCCTTTATAATAGTTGAAAGTAATTGAAAGGCAACTAACACTCCTTCCGCGCCCACCATTTTCCCAAACACATCCAATCAAAATTATACATCCAATCATAAATTAGTTCAGGAAATTATACCTTTAAGCAGGACACTCCCCCCTCAGTCTTCAGAGCAAGGGTTATAAGTTATGCCCTGGGAGCATATAAGTTTTTTTTTGAAACCTTTGTCGTAGAAACTTGAAAACGGGCTCATTCAATTGGAAATTCAAAGGTCTAGTGCCCTTTTTAATAGTCGAAAGTGATTTGAGGGCAACTAGCCCCCCCCCCCTCTCGCCCATCTTTTCCCCAAACACATCCAATAAAAATTTTTAGATTGCCATTTTGTTCAGTGTTGTGGATTTCTTGATAGAAATTATGTTTTTGAGGAGGACACTCCCCCACCGCCCTCAGGGCACGGGTTGTAAGTTATGCCCTGGGGGCATATAAGGTTTTTATAGAACGCGTCGTCGTTGAAACTTCAAAAAGTGCTCGTTCGATTGGAAATTGAAATGGCTAGTGCCATTTTTAATAGTCGAAAGTGATTGGAAGGAAACTAACACTTCTTCCACGCCCACCATTTCCCCAAACATATCCAATCAAAATTTTCAGATAGCCGTTTTGTTCCACGCAGTTTAAAGTTCAGGAAATTATACCTTTGAGCAGGACACTCCCCTCCCCCCCAGAGTCTTCAGGGCAAGGGTTATGAGTTATGCCCTTGGGGCATGTAAGTTTTTACTGAAATCTTATAAAATAGACTATTGAAAAGAATAGTCTTCATTCTTTGGGCTGACTAAACGAATTTGGAGAAGAACCCTCGAAGAACACAAGATGCAAAACCCTGGCGAAAATCAGTCAGAAAGGAGGTGTTTCCAAAGCTATTGAAGCTCCTCTGGGATGAGCTGGCGAAGGATGACAATATTAACCTTCAAAATGGGTTCACAGCATGCTTTGACAGAAAGCGTTGCATCGGAAAGATTCCCGATTAGCGATCAAATGACGAAGTCCGTGAGGCAGTTGGTGATTCTGTCATAACTTCCTTTGAAAAAAGGCGGTTTGTCACTGTTGGTAATGTGTCGCGTAAGTGAACAAAGCTTAACAAGGCTCCCGGAAAATCACTAGCTGAATCGAGCGACAGAGAAGATGAAGATCTTGAGGATTCAAGGACGAGTGAAGTGAAATCTGGCAAAGCTAAAATGATTCCGAATAAAGGAAAGGAGCTGGAAAAAACTTATGAGAAGTCCTGAATCTCGACTGCTCGTCTGACGACGCATCAGACAACTTGCCGGAAAAAAACTGTGCGCGATTCCAGTGTACTTAGTTGGGATGAAGACCAGAACAGTGAACATGAGGGTAGTGACAATTCGACTTGTAAGAAGGACTCAGGTCTCCAAATTAACCTTTCTGACTTCTATGCTGTGATCTATGAGAAAGATTTCTACATTGGGCGAACAGAAGACTTTCCAGATGAGGGGATGATGAAGTTCAAATTTATAGAAAGTGTGAGCAATGCTCATTTCAGTTACAACTAGCCCAAGAAAGGTGATGCCAGTGTTGTTGAAGAAAGATATGTTTTCGCTGGACCACTCGTTCGAAAAGGACAGGGCCCCTTCCAAATTGCAGGCACCGTGAAGTTACAATGTCATACAAAAAACTTTGCAAAGAACACAATTTCTAGCTTCCGGTTTTCCGGGGTTTTTCTGCAAGTTCTGTTTTTTGACATGATCTTAGTCTAATTTTTTTGTATTTTTCTTAATTTTGTTCATTATGAGTGGCCTTTTTTACATTGAATCTAAGAGGAAAAAGTCTGTAAATAAGTGTCAGTTCAAACTTACCGAAAGCTTGGCCAACTTTGAACAAATTAGGAAACTACATGAACAGTGGATAAAATAAAATAGCGTCGTTCAAAGTTGGACGAAGTGTGGGTAACTTTGAAAAACCATTTTCAAAAAAAAAATTATGGCCATGTGGGAAGGGATAGAAAAAATCCGCAACGTCCACCCTCTTCAGTGGTCAGAAATTAATTTGGAAATGTGTTTCTAGGATGTTATGTTACCATTTACAAAATTCATTTCGAAATAAAGGAGAAAAAAAAGGTACTTTTAGTTTAAAGTAACCCCGTTTTAGTGCCCTTTTTAATAGTTGAAAGGGATTGGAGCTAGTCCCCCCTCCCCCCCACCCTCCCATTTGCCCATTATGTTTAAAAACTAAATATTGCCTTAAGATTAAATCAAAATGCACTGTGTTAATGCTAATTCCCAATGAAGCATCTCAGCCATCCAAGAACGACAGTGGGTATTATGTTCAAACTTTCGGGGCTACTTCTGATCTTAAAATTTAACCAATTCAAAATAACATAAGTGTATCCAAGCTATCAAAGAAAGTAAACAGATTTTTTTTGCGAATGGTATCAAGTTTTCTATTTCAGGTCAACTAGAGGAGGTATGAAACTAAATTAAACACTACTATTTGTGTCCAGATTTTTAAATATAAGAAAAAAAAGCTTAAAAGAATTTTTACAAAGCAATGGTCTAAGGGTAGCTTTAAAGAGTAATAATACTTTGGGTAGTTTTCTAAATTCTGGGAAGGATCTAACTTCATTGGGGCAACAAAGTGGGGTTTATCAGATCCCATTTACTTGCGGAAGCTCATATGTGGGACGTACTAACCAGAGTTTAGAAATGAGATTATTACAACATAAAGATTCTATTTCTTCGGCTTTATAACAAGATTCTAAGTCTGAAGATTTTACTTCAGCCCTTTCAGAACACATTTTTAATTTTTCAGACCAATTTATTTTGTTTGAGAATGTCTCTTTGATTTCTAGGGATCGGGGTTTAAAGCAAAATTTTCGTGAAACGCTTGGAATAAAGAAAATCTTATTCAAGAATATTGCTTTGAATCGGGATACAGGTGAATATGGGCTGAACTCTATCTTTGATAATTTATTAAAATCAGACAGAGTAAAGTTCAATTCACCCAATGTAGTTGACCTTTGTCCAAATGTTATATCATTGAACGCTCATGAACCGAATCCAAGAAGGTCAAAGAGGCTAGCTTCCACCTTTGCTTTGAAAAGAATTAGAGATTTAAACAATATGTGGTTTTATTGGATTTAGTATATAAACTTTTGTTTTAAGTTGTTTTTAGTTTAGTTTTACTACTGATGACGGTCACCGTATATGTGACCGAAATATCTGGTATTTTTTTTTGTGAAACTTATTATAGACTGTCTATTAAAAAGGATTTTATCCCTATTTTGAGCTTTTATTTTATAGATTTTCAAAAGGGTGTATGTTGTTAAAAATTGCTGAAAATTTTTCTCCAGCATACAATTAGCAGGTCAAACTATAAAGTCTTAAAAAAAGAAAAGACGTAAAGTAATATTTTTTTTTCCCTGAAAAGACTATGTCAATATAAAACGAACAGAAATTAATTAAAAAAAACTTTTTCCACAAAATAGGTTTTTCAAAGAAAAGTAAAGAACTCCATTAAACCAAAAATGAGCAAAAATAAAATCAAATAATCTAGCAAGCGTGAAACTACCAAATCAGCATCGATAAATAAATGAAACCCAAACGAACAGAAATTACAATAAATAACTGAGTCAAACTCAAAACGAGCAGAAATTAACATGAGTAGGGCTTAAAACCCCTATGCCTTCCCAAGGCCAGAACATAATTTGCACTTTAGTAATCAAAATATTAATATTATTTGATTCATTAAAGTTATGAAAGTAAAAGATTTATATTTTTTCATTAAAGTGGAAATTATCTTCTGGCCTTGGGAAGGCATAGGGGTTTAACATAATAAGTTAACTTGTGAAGTTAATACTTGCTAAGGAGATACTCGAAAAAACTTCTTGATTTGTTTTTTATTTTAATTTTTTGGCCATTTTCAGCCTTGCAAGAAAAATGAACGTGACATAATATGTGTCTGTGGAAAGTTTTAGAAGAGCTTGAGATATGGAATATATAAGGCAAACTTTCTAAGACTTGCAGACACTAAGCGGACATACACTGACCATAGCTCAAGCAATCTCTAAAACTATGTTATAAGCTTTAACTTAAGTTGTGTAACAAATGAAGCTAACATTTCTCGATTTGCTTTTTCGCTTAAAAGTTTTGGCCAATTGAAGCCCTACAAGAAAAAATGAAAGTGACACAATATTTATAATGAAAATATTAGAAAGCTCGAGCCAAAGCAAAGAAAATCTCAGCTGCTAAAATGAAAAGACTCTCAGACAGTTACATGAAAATGATAATATACGATGACCATAACGTGTGGCATTTCTCAAACAATGTTGTAAGCTTTTACTGTGGGACACGGCCAGATAAAACTTTTTATACGTTTTAGGCTTTGTGACAAATTAGGTCGAAAGTTCACACGAGTGCCTACGAACAAACAAGAAAGTAAAAAGAAGATAAAAAGTAAGGACACTTTAATGTTCCTTTCCATAGATTCTGTTTTGTTTTGATTTTTTTTTATTCAAAAATAGACTCTAATTTTGAATATATACAAAATCCTTTTCTAATACATATTTTAAATTCTTGTTCTTTTTTTCTTTTATCCAGCGGTATTTGGTCCTCCTTTCCGCGTTTCCTCTTCATTTTCGTTTTCTCAATGATGGGTTGCTGATACTTCATGTATTGGATAGAATCAAACCGGTTATTGTTTCCTTTTCGTACTCCTGAAAGAAAAAAAAAAATAAATCAATCCTGTTTCTTTCTTCTCTTTTTTTGATCTAAGACTCCTGCTTTTTTGTAATCTAATTCGTCCCTATTTCTCTATTATTTCTTCACTTTACTACCTATCTATCTTACCTCTTACTCGACATTCAATAGCTTTCCATTTCTATAATATCTCATATACATAATTTTCTCTCCTAGTAGGCCTACATTTTATCTACCTTTTTCCTGAAAACTTTTTTTCATTCATAAGATTCTCCATTCATTAATTTACCATACAACAATTTCAAAATTCTCATTCTAGTTACCCACGGTGGCAAGATGCTGCTCCCATTCATTAGGCCTATAACATGTAACAGTAAAATACAAGTTTACAATGCATATACGTTTTTGTACTTTAAAATACATTCACTTTTCTTAGAACACTTTTCACTAGATTTACATACATAAAAAAAAAAAAAATTAAACACAATTTTTTTTTTAATACATCACATTTCAACACAATCTCCTCTCGCTGGTCCTTTCGTTATTGGGTAGCTACAACAATCCTCAAAAAAAATTCCCAAAGATCAAATATTTCACAATCCAGGCGAATCGTATCCCCCTCAACATATAAAAGAGAAATTGCACTAATTTAAAATAAATTCCAAACAATAATTAAAAAAAATTAAATAAAATCTAAAATCCATAATCTAAAAAAAAAAAAAAATTCATAAAAATCCTATACTATTTCTACATTCCCTAAAAATATATTCCATCTTTTGTTTTTTCCATTTGTTGAGTTTAAGTGCTTTTTCTGTAATTTCATCATTCTATAGCATTTTTTTTTTATTAATAAATTTGTATTTACAAAAGGCTTTTTTTCACAACACATCCTTGCCCACCAAAACACATAAACTATTCCCTTCTACTTTACACCAAACACGTCCTCAATTTTCTTACACTTCATAATCCTTGTCCTTTTTCCACTCTGTTTCCATATGATTTATCACATCATAATCTTCCTTCTGCTTTTCTTTTCGCTTCCACGTGTAAGTGATTCATGGATTCCGTTTTGGGTCTGCAGAAGTAAGAAGTTTTGAGACAGGTGAAGCAAATATTAGTCTATTATAATTCATAAGTTTTTGTTTTTTTTTTTTTACAACTTTTGAACCTCGTTTTAGTGGAGTAAATGTTAGACCTAAGAGTATTTTTTACTCTTAAGACACTTCCAGTTTTTTTCCAGATTGTGTGAAATAACCAAACCGCTCATGGTTGAGAATCAGACGGCTAAAAATGGAAAATATAGAACAACCCCTGTCAGCAGCAACTTTGTCAGCAAAGAATGTACAGAGCAATATCTGAAATTCAGAATGCCAAGTAGGGCGCAAAAGACCTAGTCCTACTACAAAATCAAGATGAGAAGAACCCTTGTCAGTGGGGACCCTATCCCTAAATAAAAGATTAGTGTTTACAGTACATATGCATGCATACAAAGATTTGTTTTTCCACCTATGGCAATTTTGAATTCTAAATGTGTGAATCAGAAAACTATTAGCTTAAAAAATCATGGTGAAATCATAGGCAGCGCACTAGCGCTGCCTATGATATGTTTTTGAGGAGGAGACTCCCCCACACCCTCAGGGTAAGGGTTTTAAGTTAACACCTGAGGGCTTATAAGAACGATGTTGGCACAATGAACAATTTGTTATTTTTTCCTTTAGAGCAAGGCACTTCATATGGAAGGGGTTATCGTAGAAACTTCAAACGGGGCTCATTCGATTGGAAATTTTTTTTAATAGTCGAAAGTGATTGGAGGGCAACTAGCCCCCCCCCCATCGCCCATCATTCCCCCAAACACATCCAATCAAAATTTTGAGATAGCCATTTTGTTCAGCGTAGTTGATTTTCAGATAGAAAATATGTTTTAGAGGAGGACACTCCCCCAAAACCCTCAGGGCAAGGGTTTTAAGTTATGCCCTTGGGTCATATAAGGTTTTTATAGAAGGCTTTGTCCTAGAAACTTCATAACAGGCTTATTCGATTGGAAAAAGGGCTAGTACCCTTTTTAATAGTAGAAAGAGATTGGAAGGCAACTAGCCCCCCCCCCCACGCCCATCATTCTCCCAAACCCAAATATATAAGGTTTTTTATCGAAGGCGTTGTCACAGAAAATTCAAAACAGGCTCATTCGATTGGAAACTCAAAGAGCTAGTGCACTTTTTAATAATTGAAAGTGGTTGGAGGCCAACTAGCCCCCCCCCCCCAAGACCATCATACCCCAAACACATCCAATCAAAATTTTGAGGTAGCCATTTTGTTCAACGTAGTTGATTTCCAGATGGAAAATATGTTTTTGAGGAGGACACTCTCCCACAACCGTCAGGGCAAGGGTTTTAAGTTATGCCCTTGGGTCATATAAGGTTTTTATAGAAGGCTTTGTCCTAGAAACTTCATAACAGGCTCATTAAATTGGAAAAGGGCTAGTACTCTTTTTAATAGTAGAAAGAGATTGGAAGGCAACTAGCCCCCCCCATGCCCATCATTCCCCCAAACCCAAATATATACGGTTTTATCGAAGGCGTTGTCACAGAAAATTCAAAACAGGCTCATTCGATTCGAAACTCAATAGCCTTTTTGTTAAGCGTAGTTGATTTCCACGTAGAAAATATGTTTTTGAGGAGGAAACTCCCCCAGAAACCTCAGGGCAAGGGTTTTAAAATATGCCCTGGGGGCATATAAGGTTTTTATAGAAGGCATTATCGTAGAAACTTCAAAACGGGCCTCATTCAATTGGAAATTCAAAGGGCTATTGCCCTTTTTAATAGTCGAAAGTGATTGGAGGGAAACTATCCCCCCCCCCGGCACCCATCATTCCCCACACACAACATCCAATCAAAATTTTGAGATAGCCATTTTGTTCAGCGTAAATGATTTCCCGATAGAAAATATGTTTTTGAGGAAGACACTCCCCCAAAACCCTCAGGGCAAGGGTTTTAAGCTATGCCCTGGGAGCATATAAGGTTAATATAGAAGGCTTTGTCCTAGAAACTTCAAAACAGGCTCATTCGATTGGAAAAAGGGCTATAGCCCTTTTTAATAGTCGAAAGAGAATTTTACGGCAACTAGCCCCCCCCCCAAGCCCATCATTCCCCCAAACCCAAATATATAACGTTTTTATCGAAGGCGATGTCCCAGAAAATTCAAAACAGGCTCATTCGATTTGAAACTCAAAGGGCTAGTGCATTTTTTTTAATAATCGAAAGTGATTGGAGGGCAACTAGCCCCCCCCCAAGCCCATCATACCCCAAAACACATCCAATCAAAATTTTGAGGTAGCCATTTTGTTCAGCGTAGTTGATTTCCAGATGGAAAATATTTTTTTAAGGAGGACACTCCCCCACAACCCTCAGGGCAAGGGTTTTAAGTTATGCCCTTGGGTCATATAAGGTTTTTATAGAAGGCTTTGTCCTAGAAACTTCATAAACAGGCTCATTCAATTGGAAAAAAAAGGGGCTAGTACACTTTTTAATAGTAGAAAGAGATTGGAAGGCAACTAGCCCCCCCCCCCCCACACCCATCATTCCCCCAAACCCAAATATATAAGGTTTTTATTCGAAGGCGTTGTCACAGAAAATTCAAAACAGGCTCATTCGATTGGAAACTCAAAGGGCTAGTGCACTTTTTAATAATCGAAAGTGATTGGAGGGCAACTAGCCCCCCCCCCCCCCAAAGCCCATCATACCCCCAAACACATCCAATCAAAATTTTGAGGTAGCCATTTTGTTCAGCGTAGTTGATTTCCAGATGGAAAATATGTTTTTGAGGAGGACACTCCCCCAAACCCTCAGGGCAAGGGTTTTAAGTTATGCCCTGGGGGCATATAAGGTTTTTATAGGTTTTTATAGAAACTCAAAGGCTATTTCCCTTTCTAATAGTCGAAAGTGATTGGAGGGAAACTGCCCCCCTCCCCCACCCATCATTCCCCCAAAAAACATCCAATCAAAATTTTGAGGTTCAGCGTAGTTGATTTCCCGATAGAAAATATGTTTGTGAGGAGGACACTCCCCCACAACCCTCAGGGCAAGGTTTTTAAGTTATGCCCTGAGGGCATATAAGTTTTTATAGAAGGCTTTGTCCAAGAAACTTCAAAACAGGCTCATTCGATTGGACAAAGGGCTAGGGACCTTTTGAATAGTCGAAAGAGATTGGACGGCAAATAGGCCCCCCCACGCCCATCATTCCCCCAAAAACATCCAATCAAAATTTGAGGTTCAGCGTAGTTGATTTTCAGATAGAAAATATATTTTTTGAGGAGGATACTCCCCCACAACCCTCAGGGCAAGGGTTTTAAGTTATACCCTTGGGGCACATAAAGTTTTTATAGAAGGTGTTGTCGTAGAAGCTTTAAAACAGGCTCATTTGATTGGAAATGCAATGGGTTAGTGCCCTTTTGAATAATCGAAAGTAATCGGAGGGTAAATAGCCCCCCCCCCCCCCCCGCCCATCATTCCTCCAAACACATCCAAATTTTGAGACAGCCATTTTGTTCAGCGTAGTTACAAGATAGAAAATATTTTTTTTGAGGAGGACACTCCCCAACAACCTCAGGGCAAGGGTTTTAAGTAATGCCCTGGGGGCATATAAGGTTTTTATAGAAGGCGTTGTCGTAGAAACTTCAAAGCAGGCTCATTCGATTGGAAATTCAAAGGGCTAGTGCCCTTTTTAATAGTCGAAAGTGATTGGAGGGCAACTAGCCTCCCCCACGCCCAACATACCCCCAAACACATCCAATCAAAATTTTTAGGTAGCCATTTTGTTCAGCGTAGTTGATTTACACATAGAAAATATGTTTTTAAGGAGGACACTCCCCACAACCCTCATTGCAAGGGTTTTAAGTTATGCTCTGGGGGCATATAAGGTTTTTATAGAAAGCGTTGTCGTAGAAACTTCGAAACAGGTTAATTCGACTGGAAATTCAAAGGGCTAGACCCTTTTTTTTAATAGTCGAAAGTGATTGGAGGACAACAAGCCCCACAACCATCATTCCCCCAAACACATTCAATCAAAATTTTGAGATAGCCATTTTGTTCAGCGTAGTAGATTTCCAGATAGAAAATAGGTTTTTGAGGAGGACACTCCCCCACAACCCTCAGGGCAAGGGTTTTAAGTTATTCCCTGGGGGCATATAAGGCTTTTATAGGTTTTTATAGAAACTTCAAAACAGGCTCTTTCGATTGGAAATTCGAAAGGCTAGTACCCTTTTTAATAGTCGAAAGTGATTGGAAGGTAACTAGCCCCCCACACGCCCATCATTCCTCCATACACATACAATCAAAATTTTGAGATAGCCTTTTTATTCATCATAGTTGATTTCCAGATAGAAAATATGTTTTTTGAAAAGGACACTCCCCAGCAACCCTCAGTGCAATGGTTTTAAGTTATACCCTGGGGGCATATAAGGTTTTTATAGAGGGCGTTGTCCTAGAAGCTTCAAAACAGGCTCATTCGATTGGAAATTCAAAGGGCTAGTGCTCTTTTTAATAGTCAAAAGTGATTGGAGGGCAACTAGCACCCCCACGCCAATCATTCCCCCAAACACTTCCAATCAAAATTTCGAGATAGCCATTTTGTTAAGCGTAGTTGATTTCCACATAGAAAATATGTTTTTGAGGAGAAAACTCCCCCAGAAACCTCAGGGCAAGGGTTTTCAAGTTATGCCCTGGGAGCATATAAGGTTTTTATATAGAAGGCATTATCGTAGAAACTTCAAAAAGGCTCATTCAACTGGAAATTCAAAGGGCTATTGCCCTTTTTAATAGTCTAAAGTGATTGGAGGGAAACTATCCCCCCCCGAACCCATCATTCCCCCAAACACATCCAATCAAAATTTTGAGATAGCCATTTTGTTCAGCGTAGTTGATTTCCAGATAGAAAATATGTTTTTGAGGAGGACACTCCCCCACAACCCTCAGGGAAAGGGTTTTAAGCTATGCCCCTGGGAGCATATAAGGTTATTATAGAAGGCTTTGTCCTAGAAACTTCAAAACAGGCTCATTCGATTGGAAAAAGGGCTATTGCCCTTTTTAATAGTCGGAAGAGATTTTACGGCAACTAGAAGGCGTTGTCGTAGAAGCTTCAAAACAGGCTCATTATATTGGAAATTCAATGGGCTAGTGCCCTTTAGAATACTCGAAAGTAATCTGAGGGTAACTAGCCCCCCCCGCCCATCATTCCTCCAAACACATCCAATCCAAATTTTTGATATAGCCATTTTGTTCAGCGTAGTTACCAGATAGAAAATATTTTTTTGAGGAGGACACTCCCCCCAGAGCCCTCAGGGCAAGGGTTTTAAGTTATGCCCTGGGGGCATATAAGGTTTTTATAGAACGCGTTGTCGTAGAAACTTCAAAGCAGGCTCATTCGATTGGAAATTCAAAGGGCTAGCGCCCTTTTAATTGTCGAAAGTGATTGGAGGGCAACTAGCCCCCCCGTCCCCTCCCACACCCATCATTCTCCCAAACACATCCAATAAAAATTTTGAGATAGCCATTTTGTTCCGCGTAGTTGATTTCCAGATAGAAAACATGTTTTTGAGGAGGACACTCCCCCCAGCCCTCAGGACAAGGGTTATAAGTTATGCTCTGGGGGCTTATAAGGTTTTATTGAAATCTTTGTCGTAGAAACTTGAAAAAGGGCCCATTCAATTTGAAATTTTAAGGGCTACTACCCTTTTGAATAGTCGAAAGTGACTAGTGATATTTTTTGTTGTTGTTGCTGTTTAGACCAGGGACACTTCGTATCGAAGGAGTTGTCGTGGGAACTTCGAAAAAAGGGCTCATTCTATTGAAAATAGAAAGAGCTAACGCCATTTTTAATAGTCAAAAGGGATTGGAGGGCAACTAATCCCCTTCCACTCCCAACCTCCCACGCCCACCATTTGCCCATTATGTTTAAAAACTAAATGTGGCCTTAAGATTAACTCAAAATGCACTGTGCTAATGCTAATTCCAAAAAGGCATCTCAGCAGTATCCCAAGAACGACTGAGGGTATTATGTTCAATCTTTCGGGGCTACTTCTTCTCTTAAAATTCAACCAAATCAAAATAGTGTAAGTGTATCCAAGCTATCAAAGAAAGTAAACACATTTTTTTTTGCGAATGGTATTAAGTTTTTCATTCAGGTCAACTAGAGGAGGTATGAAACTAAATTAAACACTACTATTTGTGTCCAGGTCTTTAAAAGGGTGTATGCTGTTAAAAATTGCTGAAAATTTTTCTCCAGCATACAAATAGCATGCCAAACTATAAAGTTTGAAAAAAACGAAAAGATTTAAAAGTATTATTTTCTTTTTCCCTGAAAAGACTATGTCAATATAAAACGAACAGAAATTAATTAAAAAAAACTTTTTCCACAAATAAGTTTTTCAAAGAAAGTAAAGAACTCCATTAAACAAAAAATGAACAAAAATAAAATAAAATAACCTACCAAGTGTGGAACTACCACAAATGAGCATCGATAAATAAATGAAAGCCAAAACGAACAGAAATTACAATAAATAACCGAGTCAAACTCAAAACGAGCAGAAATTAACATAAGTTGGGCGTAAAACCCTATGCCTTCCCAAGGCCAGAACAAAATTTTCACTCTACTGAAAAAAATACAAATGAATGTGCATTGTCAGTTTAATATACATATACTGATATTTAGTAATCAAAATGTTAATATTAATTAATTTTTTAAAGTTATAAAAGTAAAAGCATTTATTTTTTTTCAGTAAAGTGCAAATTTTGTTCTGGCCTTGGGAAGGCATAGGGGTTTTGCGCCCAAGCTTATGTTAATTTCTGCTGACCCCATTTTGAGCTTGACTCGGTTATTTATTGTAATTTCTGTTAGTTTTGGCTTTCATTTATTTATCGATGCTGATTTGTGGTGGTTCCACGCTTGGTATATTATTTGATTATATTTTTGCTCGTTTTTTTGTAATGGAGTTCTTTACTTTTCTTGAAAAAATTATTTTGTGGAAAAGTTTTTTTTAAATTAATTTCGAGAAAAGGGCAAATGTTACCAAAACAGGGATGCAATCTGAATAAAAATTATACCTAACATATGAAAAACAGTAAAAGCTAAGTTATGTGTGAGAAACCTTAAAGTAGCGGTTTCAAGTTCCTATTTAAAAAAAAAAAACACAAAATTTCACATTATTCCTGGGAAGGTTGATTTTGGATTCATGATTTTTTATTTTTTTTTTCTTGCGCTTTATGGTGTTGAGCCAGCGGTAACATAATTAGAGGAACGCAGCCACTGGAAGGGACATTTAAGAAAGTGCCTTTAAGCAGCAAAATAAATCGCAAAGCAGAAAAAGGCCACATTTGCTGTTTCATTGTCACAAAGTGACAATTGTTGCCCATGTAAGGCCAAAAATTTTCAAACATAGAAAACATTATCAAATATTATCAAGCTATTAACTCTAAGATAGAAAACTAATTTCGAGCTATTGAAAATTAAATAAAAAAAACAAGGCACTTTTTTAACTGAAAGTAAGGAACGACCTTAAAACTTAGAACGAACAAAAATTATTCCGTATATGAAAGGGCTGACCCCTCCTCAACGCTTCTTTCTTTCTTTACGCTAAAGTTTTTTATTTTGTTTACAAGAAATAGAGGTGTGAGAAAGTCAAACTTTAGCGTACAGAGCGAGGCGTTGAGGAGGGGACAGCCCCTTTCATATACGGAATATTTTCTGTTCGTTTTAATTTTTAACGTCGTTCCTTACTTATCCGTTAAAAATTTGTTTTTTTGATTTAATTTTTGAACGTTTTTGAATTAATGCAAGTTTTGATTTTGGCTCACCGTACATGAATAATTAAAACAAAATTTGCATATATAATTTTACTTTTATTTGGTTAAATGGCTTTCTCGAAATGGCTTTTTACGAACGTTTTTATTAGTAATAAATATACGTAAATTACTAATTAACTTACATAACGAGCTTTCTTATTCATATATTTTTAATACGTCATATTAGGGTGATCAACCCCTAGTCAATTTACCTTGCTCTTTAACCTAAAGTTCGAATTTTGTTCCAATTCTTTAAAAATGAGCCCTTAATCACAAAGGCCGTTAATTTAGATATAAATAGCTCTTATGAAAGTACTAAAAAAAAATCTTTGGCTTAAAGAGCAAGGTATTGACTAGGGGATGAACCCAATCTTGTACGTAATATTTTCTGTTCGTTTTAAGTTTTGATGTTGCTCCTTACTTTCAGTTGAAAAAAACTTATTTTTTTTATATTTAATTTCTGATCATTTTTTTAAATAAATGCTAGGAAAACCAGCACCCCCTTCATAGCAATGTCCCTTCCCCCATGAAAACTTCCTTCATGGAAAGATCCTCCCACATAACCCTCGACCCCCCCCCCCCCCGCCCCAATACCAGAAAAAATCCCCCCTGGGAAAACGTCTATACACTTCTAAATCACCAATACTATATGTTAACATTGGATCAAGTTCATAACTTTCAGCCCTCTTTCCGGGGACTTCGGGAATTAAGTCATAATAAAAGACATAGTTATCATATTTTCGACCATGGTGAACAAAATGGCTATCTCAAAATTTTGATCGGGTGACTTTGGGAGAAAATTGAACTGCAGCCTCCCGGAAAGCGTGGGAGGGGCCTAGTTGCCCTCCATTTTTTTTGGTCACTTAAAGGGGCACTAGAACTCTTAATTTCCGTTCCAATGAGCCCACCCAAACGATATTGTAGGATCACAGGGTCCATACGATCACCCCTGGAAAAAAAAGTAAACACGCACCCGTGATCTTTCTTCTGGCAAAAATTGCAAAATCCCACATTTTTGTAGATAGGAGCTTGAAACCTCTACAGTAGGGTTCTCTGATACGCTTAATATGATGCTGTGATTTTCATCAAGGTTCAATAGCTTTTAGGTGATCTTTCCCCCTTTTTTGAAAATAAGGCAAATTTTCTCAGGCGCTTAACTTTTTATGGGTAGAGTTAAACTTGATGAAACTTTTATATCTGAAATCAGCATTAAAATATAATTCTTTTTGATGTATCTATTGGTATCAAAATCCCGTTTTCTAGAGCTTCGGTTAAAATTGAGCCGGGTCGCTCCTTACTTACAGTTCGTTACCACGAACTGTTTGATGTATTAGAGGAAAATGAACAAGTCTAGAGCTTTCAAAATTTGGATAACTTGCCGTTGTGCGATGGTGTATTTGACCCCAAATCTGCAGGTCTATACAACTCTGCAACTACTTTTTATAGGAATGTCTCAAAATTTTTCTTCAAGATTAATGAGGACATATTCCTTTTACGGCCTCAAAATACGTCGGCTCTGCTTTGAAATACGTGGCATGTATACAAAGTATTTTACCCGAAAATATAAAGTTAACCCATTTTGTATTGTCATTTTTAAAATATAGCATATCAAACAGTTCTTGGTAACGAACTGTAAATAAGGAGCGACTCGGCTCAATAATAACCGAAACTCTAAAAATAGAATTTTGATACCAAGTGTTCAATCAAACGAATTGGTTTTTTGTATGCTGATTCCAAATATATAAAGTTCATTAGGTTTAATGTTGCCCATACAAAGCTACAAGCCTGTAAAAATTTGCAAAGTGATCGCATTTAACAAGTAGTCCTAGAAGATCGAGAGACAAACTCATTTGATCGGAAAATACTAAAAGTTCCAATGCCCTTTTTAAGCGACGAAGAAAATTTGAGGGCAACCAGCCCCCTCCTAAACTCTGTTATTCCCCCGAATTTTGATCAAAATTTTCTGATAGCCATTTGATTCAACATAGTTGAAAGGCCCAGTAGGTATGGACTTGGGGATGACCCCATGATAATTACCTGGGGAAAGGGCTCTAAGTTACGCAGTTTACCCATTGTTCTTTAGGGATATTTGTTATTTGAAAATATACGGATATTTTTTGGGGGGTATTTTCTGCGGAGGGGGGTGTACACGGGAAGAAGACCGTAAAGGGGAAGTTTCTGGGGGAGTTTTCCAAGTTAAATTTTGCAAGGGAGGGTAGGAAAGGAAATTTCTGGCATTCACTTACCTTTGAAAAAAGAGTCAGAAATGTAAATAAAAATATAAGTTTTTTTAACCGTAAGTGAGGAGCAAGATAAAAACTTAAGACGAATAGAAATTACCTCGTATAGAAGGGGTGCTGCTCATTCCTCAACCATCGTTCCTTGCGCTAAAGTTTGACATTTTGTCACAATTCTGTAAGAAGGATTACTCTGATTCTGTAAGAAAAGGGCAGCTCCCCCCCCCAACTCATGTAAGGAATAATTTCTGTTCATTTTAAGTTTTAAGAAAGTGTTGCTCCCTTACTTTCAGCCCAAAAAATTTGTTTTTTTTTAATACAAGCTAAAGCTATGTAGCTTTGACCCAAAACATAAACCTTTTAGAAATGGCACCGAACAAGCAGTGTTTCTGGGTGCCACACGGCACTTTATCCTTGCTAAAAAGTGATTAGATGTAAAACTTAGCTTTTAATTGAGCCCTAAAACAGTTCTTTATGCTGTTTCAGTGCCCAACTAGCAACTAAGAAAAAATGTAGAAAAAAAGGAAGGACACATCAGTAGTCTACTACCTGTTGAAAAAAATGATTTCTTTTTTGTTCAAGGTGGGGGGCTATAGGTTTTCTGTTTCAGGCTCTTTTTAAAAATCCCAGATTTTTTTTGAGAATACCATTTTATTGCTAAAATTAATCGAAATAATAGTCTCCATTTCTGAATCAGCCCCAAATGTAATTTTTTTTAATACAAGACAGTTTCCTTACAAAACGAATTTTGGTTACTATGGGTCGTGGTTCACTCTTTACTAGGATGCAGATGTCACTGCAAGCATGATAAGTTGCTGTTAAGCTAAATTAATATAGCTCAAACACAGAAAAGATAAAATCAACCCTGGCAATTAAAAAAAGAAAAAAGTCTGAAAAATCATATGGAGGCAAATTCTTGTGGTGGATTAGACTTTATTGTAGTAAGGTTTACGATACCCCAGTCACTATTTCTTACGATGCTAGATTTTGCAAATAGTTATCTACCATATGAATGGGTAGTTCGCCCATCCAAAAGGAACAATGAGCCTTTATAGGACACCGGAGGGCAAGTAACTTTATACTTGTCTTTATCAAAGCTGGCTTTGATCCTCCAAAATGTTTTGGACCAAAAGAGTGCTGTGCATAACACTCAAGTTTTATGTACTCAAGTTCTAGTTACTGTATAGGTAATTGAAGCCTACTAAAGTAGCTACTTGAATTAAAACCGTTTTATATTTTATTATAAAGTGTAGAAACAAATTTTCGTTAAAACAAAGCGACAAAGTTATAACTACAGGCTTATGTTTAATTTTGTAAAGGAAATTTTTTAAGCTCATGTTGTGGTAATCCCACAAATGAAAACTTAGAAAATCTCATTACCTCGTGTAGCTACCGTGATAGTATTCATGCTGTCAAATAAAATCTTGTCACCTGGAAGTCCCACAAAACTCTTCCCGGTTTTTTGCCTAAGATTTTTGTGTGGATTCAAGAACTTCCACGAATTAAATCTTTACATAAATATACATAGAAAAACTTTTAGGTTTCACTTTTAATGAAAAGCTTACGTTCTAAGACTCAAACACACAAGTGGTGTACCGCGTCACCCCGATGCATATTGGAAGTATCAAGGAAGGGGAATAAGATAGCAAACATAAAATAATTTTGTGTTTACGATCCTTTCCCTCGGAAAATTCCTCAGATAACCCGTGCCTCTAAGGCTTCGATGTAGTTAACATATGAACACCAACAATCGAAACATATCGAGCAATTTTTTTTCTTTTTTTTAAGAGGAAACTATTAGTTGGGTCAAGTTACCTCTAACAATTCAGTCTCGAAAGATTAATTTTGAATTTTACAGCGTCTCTGTTTAATCCATATCTGTATTTGTACTTTAGTATTTCTCCCGAGAGGAAGTTTTTAGATACAGGTTTTTTTTTCTCAAGAAGGATGATGTCCATGGACATATTACTAGGCACCTAATATGGGTAAGATTACATTAAGTAATCCAAGATGGTTTAGATTTCCCAGGGGCTAAATATACGTGGTGGTTTCCCAGTAATATGGGGTTGGGGCCCGCGGCAGCGGTAATTGGTTTTTGGATATAAGCTGTATAAATATAGGCTATATCGGCCATACAAGGTGTATTTTGTCTCCAAAGAGGAAACGGATTGGTGTTTCTTAAAACAAATTATTTTTTGTCAAAAATATTCTAGGGTCGTTGATGATAATAATTTACTTTCTAATATCTTATACTCATACCTGGTGCCCTTTTAATATTTTCGTCGTTTTATTTGTGTGCGCGTCCACAGTTTGTGGTAACGAACTGTAAGTAAGGAGCGATCCAGCTCAATAGTAACCGAAGCTCTAAAAAAGGAATTTTGATACCAATAGATACATCAAAAGAATAAGATTTTATGTTGATTTCAAATATATAAGTTTCATCAAGTTTAGTCTTACCCATCAAAAGTTACGCCTGAGAAAATTTGCCTTATTTAAAAAAAAGGAGAAAGACCCCCTAAAAGTCATAGAACTTAAATGAAAATTACACCATCAGATTCAGTGCATCAGAAAACCTTACTATAGAGGTTCAAGCTCCAATCTGCAAAAATATGGAATTTTGTATTTTTTTTTTTGCAGAAGAAATATCGCGGATACGTGTTGTTTTTTTTTGTTTTTTTTTTTCTCCCGGGGTGATCGGATCGATCCAGTGATCCTAGAATATCGTGGAGGGCTCATTTGAATCGAAATTAAAAGTTCTAGTGCTGTTTTTAAAGTTACCAAGAAATGGAGGGCAACTAGGTCCCCTCCCATGCTCATTGTTTCCCCAAAGTCACCTGATCAAAATTTGGAGATACCCATTTTGTTCAGCAGGGTCGAAAAATACAATAACTATGTCTTTGAGGATTACTTAATCCCCCAAAGTCCCCGGGGGGAAGGTCTGTAAGTTATGAACTTTGCCCAATGTTTACGTATAGTATTGGTTATTGGGAAGTATACCATAAGTTTTAAGGGGGATTTTTTCTGGTATTTGTGTGGGGGGGGGGGGTCGGGGGTCGTGTGGAAGGATCTTTCCATGGAGGAAGTTTTCATGGGGGAAGGGACATTGTTATGAAGGGTGCACTGGATTTCCCAGTATTATTGAAAAAAAACGACCAGAAATTAAATAAAAAACAATTTTTTCAACTGAAAGTAAGGAGCAACATCAAAACTTAAAACAAACAGAAATTATTACGCATATGATTGCCCCTAATCATTACCTCGCTCTTTACGCTAAAGTTTGTTTTGTACTTTCATCAGAGCTATTTATTCTAATTAACGACCTTTGTGATTAAGTGGTCATTCTTAAAGACTTGGAACAAAATTTGAACTTTAGCGTAACGAGTGAGGAATTGATTATGGGGCAAACCTCCTAATATACGTAATAAAAATATAAGAATATAGAAGTTCGTTAGGTATGTTAATTCGTAAGTTCCGTCAGATCAAAATTTCGAGAAAGCCATTCAGCAAAAAAAAAAAAGAAAAAAATTAATATACAAATTTTATTTTAATCATTCATGTACGGTGAGCCAAAGTCAAAGCTGCATTTATTCAAAAACTTTCAGAAATAAAAAAAACAAGTTTTTTTTTTAACTAAAAGTAAGGAGCGACATTAAATCTTAAGACGAACAGAAATTATTTCGTATATGAAAGGGCCTGTTCCCTCCTCAATGCCTCGCTCTTTACGCCAAAGTTTGACTCTGTCTCACAGCATTATTTTTTAGAACAAAAAAAAAAAAAAAAAATCATATGCTTTTTGTCAAGTAAATTGGCTTGTGCATGGTTTTTGTTTCAAGTATTATATAAACACACATAATGAACTTGTTTTTTCTTTTATTCTTGTTGTCTTGTTTGTTTGTTTTTTCGTCGTTTTCTTTAAGAGATGATTTAACTAATTTGTCTTTGTCTTTTTCTTTTTTTTTTTTTTCCGTTGATAAAGGCTCCCAGATGTGGATTTGAAATATTCGGATTTTTTTTATTGATTAGTGTGTTTTTGTTTTTTATTCTTTGTCACTACTTTACTCAAAATAAACCCGTTTTTTCCCGCTTTATTTATAAGAGAATATATAATTCATTTAGTGACCTATTCGTAATTTGTTATTTTTTCTGGTTTTTGCCGTTTAAAAAAAATCACTAGTTTTTTCAACTTTTTTATAAATCGGATCCCTTAATTTTTCTTTTTTTTAACGAAGTTTATTTAAACGTTCGGAAAGACCTTACTTAGCGTTTAGTACCGGACGCGTAGACGCTACTACTTAGTGCTACATAGTCGGTAGTCTCTGTTTATTATCCTCCCTCTACCTGCCTTATTGCCAAAGATTCTCCCAAGGAGCAAATGATTTTCCGCTCCGACCAAAAACATGTAAAAGAATCTTATTAAAAACGTGGCACCAAAAAAAAACAACAAGCTTTTACACGAACTTAAAATGACTAGTTACATTCCACTGTGAGGAGGACATTTGAAGAGGAAATACTTCTTACCTAAAAAAAAAAACTGGGAGATTTAACATCATCTATTGGACTTCAATTCTTTCCCTAAAAATAAATGATGGTGCTACCTTTCAAGAACCACAGGCTAAGACCGAAGCTCTTGCCAAGGTATTTGTTGAATTCTCAAATCTTGACGGCGACAGTAAAGATGCTCCTAATTTCCTGATTGAACAAATACTATTCTCGATCGTCTGAACTATTCCACTCGTAGTCATTCACCTTCTGCAAGTCATTCACTTTTACATTACATGTCGTAAGTCATTCACATTCTGTAGGGTCTTGATGTGACCAAATCCATGAGTCCCGACAGTATACTTAATGTATCTTAAGGTCCTGTAGTGCCGAATAGGCTCGACCTTTGTCGTCATTTTCTGGCTGTGTTTTTCTCTGGAACCTTTCCACACGTATAAAAATTAGCCTATGTCTTCCTACACCTAATTCAAATGGTAATCCAATTAGCGCGGGCTCATAAAAGCCTATTTGCCTCCTCTACACAGTGGGAGAGTTTATGAAAGCGTTTCCAATCATACACTTTATCAGTACCTGGAGACAAATGCCTTTTAAGCAGCCACGGGTATGGATTCCGCCGCGAGCGTTGAATGACTGCGACTGCTTAGTTGTCCAACAGCAAGAGTGGATCCAACTTCTAGCAAAATGATACGACATCGGGCTATTGTCACTCAAAATTGCTAAGGCTTTTATTAGAGTATTGAATCGTGACCTACTGAAGAATATTTACGAGTATGGTGTCAGAGGACATCTGTTAAAGGTGATTGAGAGATTTCTTTCTTGACGTTCACTGCTGGTGTTTCTTGACAGGCTCGCTTCCCTCAAATGTTCAATAAGGGCAGGTGTACCCCACGGTAGTATATTGGGACTTTTTTATTATCTCCCGACAAAGAAAGTCAGCTAATTCATCGAAAAAATCGTAAGCCCCAACTTCATCTTCATGAATGAATCTATACAGAAAGTTGACGACTTTCGCCTCCTCGGAATTCACTTCTCCATAGATATCTCTATGTAAATTCATTTCCATTGGAAGAGAACCTCCTTCGAACAGGCACGAAGACACACCTTGGTCTAATTATCTTGAGCTTGGCACGGTGAGAACAAAAAATTTGAAGAACAGCTTCATTTAACGTTGCATTTTAATCTGAAATGATCTTCCTTGGGAATTTATCCCTAAAAGTTTCTCTGTTGACTCTTTCAAAAGTAGCTTCAACAGCCATTTAAAACCCCGCTAAATTTTAGCGTCAAATCAGATATTAAATTATAACTGGCACCGTGAATTTAGGAGTAAAAACAATTGTGGCTCTAGGTAAATTATTTCTCATTTGTTTTAGACATAATCTACGGGCAAAAATATAATTTTGCCATTCTCCAGAAAATGTGGAGGCAAGCCCTAATAGAAGAAGCGCAGCAATTACAAATTCTTTGAAAATTCCAATCTATTAAGTGATGTCTAGTCTAACTTTAAAAAGAAATTTTGACCGATCTGGCATTAAGCTAAATTAAGCCTATCTGACTGTTATTATTATTGATTAACCATCAATGACCATCAATAAATAAATGAAACCCAAAACAAACAGAAATTACAATAAATAACCGAGTCAAACCAAAACGAGCAGAAATTAATATGAGTAGGGCTGACGCCCCCCATGCCTTCTGAAGACCAGAATATTGTCGGTACTTTACTGAAAACAAAATACATTTTACATGTTCTAACTTTAAAAAATTTAATCAATGAAAAATTATTAAGACTTATTAAGACTAAGGAATAAATATCAGTATATGCATTTTAAAATGTCAATCCGCATACATTTCTTTTCAGTGAAGTGAAATTATTCCTGATCTTCAGAAGGCATGGGGATGTCAACCCCCTGAACATACCCTGAAAGTTTCAACTTAGTGCCATTAAGCATTACGGACCTGTCCTCTTCACAACCTGTATGCACATAGTGCGTTTTGATTTAGTTAAGTACTGTTTCAATATTCCCCATAGTTTTCGCCTTAATAGACTTAGCTTTAGTAGAAAAATAGTAGTACCAGTAGTAATAGTAGCAGCAACATTAGTAGTAGCAATGAAATTAATAGTAGCAACCTTAGCCTTAGTAGCAGTAGTAGCAGTAGCAGTAGTAATTATAGCAGCAGTAGTAGTAGCAGCAGTAGTAGGGGTAGTAGTAGAAGAAGCAGTAGGCCTAATATTCAAATGCAAATATTACCTTTTAATCAGTTCAACATTCCCCACAACAAGCCCTGTGAGTTTCAACTTCATACATTAAACTCTACCTAAGATATTGCTGATACGCCCTTTTTGACAACCTACATAGAGATGGCGTGTTGTGATTCAGTTCAGCTTCCCCCTAAATATTCCCTGAAAATTTCACTTCATACCCTTAGGCATAGTTGTAATAATAATCACAGTAGCAATATTAGTATTCGTACTAGTAGCATTAATAGTAATAGCACTAGTCCTAGCAACAGCAGTAGTATTAACATATTGCCTTTTGGTCAGTTGAACACCCCCTCATCAAGCCCTGGAAGTTTCAACCTAATACAATTGTGCCCTCCAATCTCTTTGGTCACTTAAAAAGACACTAGAACTTTTACTTTCCATCTGAATGAACCCTCTCCTGATCTTGTAGGACCACAATTTCGATTTGGTTACCCCTGAAAAAAAAAACAACAACAACAAATAAACACGCATCCGTGATCTTACTTCTTGCAAAAAAATCCAAATTTTTGTACATAGGAGCTTGAACCTTCTGTAGTAGGGTTTTCTGATACGCTGTATTTGATGGTGTGAGATTCCTTGAGCTTCAAGGGGTGTTTTTTCCCCTTTTCCGAGAAGCACTTAAATGTTTCTCAAGATCGTAAGTTTTGATGGAAAGTACTAAACTTGATGAATCTTATATATTTGGAATCATAATAAAAATATTGTTCTATTGATGTATCTACTGACATCAAAATTCCGGTTTTTAGAGTTTCGGATACTATTGAGCCGAGTCGCTCCTTACTTACAATCTTTACCATGATCTGTTGGAAAAGAAAAGATGGTGTGCAGACACTGGGTTGGCTTTTCGATTGAGGTAAACAATTAATACGGGTGAACTTTTGTCGAATAAGATTTAGAGATGTGAAAACTCTGAGACTTGGTCCTGGACTTAGTCCAATGTGTGACTTCCAGGTATTACACAAGAAGAGCATTTTCTTCTTATATCCAGGATATCGTAGATATCAACTTGTATAAGTTTTCTACATAATCTTATTTGGAATACCTAACGTTAAAGTAAATAATACTTCTTGGGCACGGAATTCATGTAAAATTCCACTCATCTTGAGAAAATACTTGAAATCTCACATTATAGCCCTTGCTGTTACACCCTATTGCATTTATCTTTTGCACGACTCCAATACATTTGACGTTCTTAAGTCATTTTTTTAAAAGAGCCCTTTTTCTCCCAGCAGTATTAGATTATCTTTAAAAGAAAACAGTCTCCTCGCGAGATAGAACTGCCTTAGGCAAGCGGACAAGAACAGTGTCAAGCATCTGCCAGTGATATATGGCTGCATAGCTAATGGGATAAGCAGAGAACTATTGAACGCTAACTTGATTATGGAAAAGCTAAATAAAACTAAAAGATTGTCCCGAGCAAGCTTTTGGACAATCTTGTTTCTATGCACTGCAGTTTTTTTTCCGAGGTTTATGTATTTTCTTATTTTTTTCGTATATTTTGTTTGAAGATTTGTTCTTAAAAATATGAAGTTAAGTGATGACGTATATTCACGCGGCTAAAAATCCTTTTTTAAGAAGGAATTGCAATCATAGGAAATTACTGAACAACTATTGCTTACAATTAAATATTTGGTACTTAGATATTTTGCGTTAACGTGAAGATTCACTGACTTTTGTGTTCAGGAGTACTTTTTAGCAATGGTAGGATATTGAAATTCTTTGCTGAAATAGTGAAAACTATGAAAAAAGGCCAAAATAGATTATCTGAAACGTTTTATTTGAAAAAGAAAATGTATACTAAAATGAGAAAATACCTTTTTAAAATTTACCAAGTCCTGCTTAAATTAAAAATATAGTTCAACAACAAAATGTACCAGATCACTATCGAGTTTTGCCAGCCCTTACTAACACCGCTTCTGTAAGCTCATTACAATGTTTAGATGTCAGAGGCTGACAAGGTAATGAAACGTTCTGACACCCTGCTTTTATACCTCTCAAGAAACCCCCAAAAGTTTAAAGTGTTTTTTTTTTTTTATTGTTTCCTTCTAGTTATACAAGGTGTGCATAGTCTTGGTATAACTTAATCATATTTCTTTTTGTACCCGTGCTCATATTTGTATTATATGCCTTCTTTTGTTTGCCTGTACCCGAGCCTTAGTTCAAAGATAACTTTTTGCGGTTGGCTCAAAAACGATAAGTTTCAACCTTGCTCGAATATTTCGATCCATCATAAATTTCTAGGTGTTCCCTAAAACCTCTATTTTCGGGTATAACACTTCCCAAGTAAAAGAATTTTGCTTTTTGTTCAAGCGTTTTAGGAACTACCTTTACCTAAGGTAACATTTGCCACTCAATAATATGTTCATTTTTTCATTTATTTGAAGCTCAAACATTTTACTCTGTTTATTTGTACCTTAGACTACTATAACGAGAAGGACTTGGCCTACATCCATCAGAAATTCACCGGGGTAGATAAAGATAATATGCAACCTACGTTGAATGTCAAAGTACTCTTCCAGTGCAGTTATACTGTGCTCGCTTCTCTAGTGTTTTGCGCAGAACAAAACCATTCAGAGTAACCCAACCAAAAGGGCAAACAAGACAACCTTGTGTCCCACCTGACTCTACCCGAAACCACCCACTATGCTTGTTATATACGCTTACCGACGCTAAATCATTTTTATAGAACGCACCACATACTTTTCGGAAATTACGTCCGGAAGAATAACTTTTAGAGGGTAATTAATTTCAAACTTAAGTCCAAGTTATGTCCTACTTTATCATTTGAGTCCTAGTCTTGTTACTATAGAGCTCACACAGTTTCCAACGACACTAATATACTTATTGATTTCAATGCGTCAGGCGTGACTCTTGCTCTTGAAGGCCATGATATGCCTGAAACCATTGAATTATGGATGCCACTGTGCTATTTCATTTATCAAAACATAGGGTTAGCTATATTTTATTAAAGCTCCCTGAGATACTAAGTCTTGTTATGAAAAATTGCAAGCGCTTGATACATTCTCTCTGGTGACCTCAGCTCTCACTAGGGTTTGGCCCTGCCCTAAGTTGTATGCCACCTTCTGATATTTTCATTGATGTAGTGGAAGGTATCTGCCAAGAAGGTGCTTTAATAATGGCATACATGGTGCTTAGTCAGCGACCTATTCTTCTTGTGTCCAAGCTGCCAGTAAGATGTTGCTAATATGTTTGGCTAATGAACTTTTGGACCCGAGCAATACAGCCAAGCGTATTTGAGGTGGATTTGTCTGTTTACAACATGAACTTGCAAAGCTTGATTTTGAATATTAGAACCCTCTTGAGAATAGCAGGATCAACCCCGTTGATCGTATAGCTTACCTCTGTCTATCGTTTAGACCTTCATCAAGGCATCACGAATTCTTTTGGTAACTCAAACAGAACGCCACGCTGGCTTTTCCTGTGCATTTATTGTAAAAAAAGTGTATGCTTTAGCTACCGTCTTTATTTGAAGATTTTAAAGTTGGTAGCTCTCTCACATTGCGTGTTCACTACATCAAAATTTCACTCTTTTTTCTTGTTTTGTAAAAATATCCTCAAAGTATCCTCCCCAGAGACTCGCAAGTCTTATTTCGTGAGATAGAATACCAATGTAAATCCAATTATTTCTGCAGCAAAGCAAATATTTACGCCCAACTTCGGGCTCGAATACTGACCCGGTATTTCTACTTTTTTTCATTCCACCTTTGAAGCAATCGTATTATCGTCACTGCGGTCTTTACTTAGTTATTATTTATAATTGTGAGTTGTATTTACTTTTTTTTTCTTTAGTTCTTTTTTTCTCTGCTCCGTCCTTTTTTGTTTTGTCCTACGGGTCTTCCAACATTCAATAATAATAAGAATACTCATTGTTCTACCCCTTTTCGAAGAGAAGGGTTGACTCATTAATAAAAATGTTGTGCTAAATATTTCTGTAAAGATAAGCCGGTTTAGAAAGACCAGTTTTTTAATTAACTTGACAGGAAACAAATTCGATTTTGGTTTAGTATTTGCTTTTTTTGTTCAGTTCTGCAAAACAAAAACCATGTTTATTCACTACATCCGTCATTATTCATTTTCAGTAGACTTTACTAAATTTTTAAAAGGACTAATAGCTAAGGACAATTAGTAGTGGGAGGGGGAATATACACCTTCTTAAGTCTACCTTGGACAAGACCATGAATTCCCCATATGTTATGGGCTTTATGTTACTTTAAAATCAAGTGTTGTTGGAGATCCGAAGGTCAAAACGATATTGAAAAAGCTGAGAAATTATACGAAGCAGTTAGGTTTTTCAAAACAAATAATAAAAAAACGCAAGATTTTAAGGGATAGAACTTAAACAACCCTTTCCATGTAAATGTGATTCCTTGGAGTAATCCGAATTTTCTTCTGACCCTATCCAGGAAATAAAAAAAAATTGAATCTAGTTCATGATTATGATCAATGACAAATTAGTTTCAAATTTATTTGTAATTTATTATTTACTTAACCTCATACGAATAATTTCCATTAGCACAAATGCATGAAAGTGAAAATCATATATTGCCCACTTAACGTTTTCTTCCCACAATGATTCTTTTAATCGGTGTATTTCTGACAGTCTCTTTTGATCCCCTTTAGGATTGAAAGACATTTATAATTTTAAAGCTGGGTGTCTAGAATTAGCTACTTGTCAGTTTATTCTGAAGTGTATTTTTTAAAATTACCTTGTTTTGTTAGTTTTCTTTTCACGATGAAGGATAAAATGACAGAAGCTAAATTGCGCTGGAGGACAAAAACACAGAGATGTTGATTAGAAAAATTAATCACCCTCAAGTGAACTCAGCAACTGTACTTAAATCTGCTTCAAACAAGTTTTGTTTAGGGTTATGGCTTAAGTAGTGTGCATGTACGCAATATCAGGGATACAAGAATATACAGTGCAGTTTTAACGATACATTGCTTACCAAGGGCAGTCATCTATTACTGCAGACGGTACATGGCTTACCAGATGGGTTTCTGAGGCAACACCCATTTTCTGGGCCAATCAGAGATGTTTCTTGTAAACGTACTCTAATATACGGTAATTTGATTAGTATAGTAATCGAATTCAATATAAGGAGTGATTTTCAACGTATTCAAAGGTTAATTGGACTTTTCTGTAAAATGGTTAACAGCAAAGCTTTCGGCTATTAGCATTCGACGGAAAGTTTAATGATAGCATATGGTATTAGACATCAAAAAGTTGTATCATTTTGCGTAAAAGCTAACTCAATTTGCGAAAAAAGTTATACCATTTGCATAACTCTGCAATGAATGATCTTAAATGATGATTTAATAATAGGGGTGAAACAGAGCTTGATAACATTTTTAATTGGATTGTATGAAGGTGGTAAAAAAGGGTTAAACTGCCTTCCAGTTAAGGTAAGCCCGAAGGAGTTGCTAACTCATAGGTAATTTATTATAAATGTGGAATAACATCGTTGGCATCAATCTACGGAAACGATTAACGATGACAAGATGACCTTGTAACTTGACCTAGCTTTACTTCTCGGATGTGTTCTTTATAACACACAAGTACCATTTGAGCAGAATTGTCAATATAAAATATGCTCTAACATTGTTTTATACTAAAAGGTTGATACCAAGAAAGTGATGTAGCGATGTAGATGCCAAGAAAAGAATTTTAATATAGAAATTCAGAACAATTCTCAGATATCCTTAGAAATCAACTATTGAGATGATTATAGGTTTGAAGCATCAAGGGCCGCAACAACCAATGACCCTAACCACGAAGGACCTAAACCTCCAAAGACCCTCTATCCCAAACCTCCAAGGGGCCCCCTCCCCCCAACTTTTTGGGCCCCTCCCCCATTTTTTTATTTTTTTTTTTTGAAGTTTCTTTTGAACTTTTTTTTCATTTTTTAAAACACATTTTTTCAACTTTTTTTAACATGTCTTAGAATGACATAAAACATACATTAATATATTTGATTTTTTAATAAAGTTGGGTTATAGTTTTCGGAAATAATAACATCAACGTTTAAAATACATCTGATTTTATTATTAATATTTGATTTTTTTATTAAGCTTGGTTTTAGTTTTCAGAAATAAGAACATCCACGTTAAAAGTAAATCTGGTTTTATTAATAATATTTGATTTTCTAATTAAGTTGGGTTTTAGTTTTCAGAAATAAGAACATTCACGTTTAAAGCGTATCTGTTTTTTTAATTAATATTTTTTTATACAATATTGTTGGGTTTTAGTTTTCAGAAATAAGAACATCCTCATTTAAATACATCTGATTTTATCAATAATATTAGATTTTTTTTTTAAATAAAGTCGAATTTTACTTTTCAGTAATAAGAACATCCACATTTAAAGTACACCTGATTTTTTTTAATAGTATTTGATTATAAAGTTGGGATTTTAGCTTTCAGAAATAAGAAAATCCACGTTTAAAATACATAAGATTTTATGAATATTATTTGATTTTCTAATAAAGTTGTGTTTTAGTTTTCAAAAATAAGAACATCCACGTTTAAAATACATTTGATGTTATTAATATCATTTGGTTTTTTCAATAAATTTAGGTTTTAGTTCATGGAAGGAAGAGCATCCACGTTTAAAATACAACTAATTTTTTAATAATATTTGATTTTTTAATAAAATTGGGTTTTTTTTTTTTCAGAAATAAGAACATCCACGTTTAAAATACATCTGATTGTATTAATAATATTTGACTTTCTGTGATTTTATTAATAATATTTGATTTTTTAGTAAAGTTTGGTTTTAGTTTTCAGAAAAAAGAACGACCACGTTTAAAATACAGCTGATTTTATTAATAATATTTGATTTTCTAATAAAGTTGGGATTTTATCTTTCAGAAATAAGAACATCCACGTTTAAAATACATCTGATGTATTAATAATATCTGATTTTTTTAATAAATTTGGGTTTTAGTTTTCAGAAATAAGAACATCCACGTTTTAAAAACATCTGATTTTATTAATAATATTTGATTTATCTTAATAAAGTTGGGTTTTTAGTTATTAGGAATAAGCACATCCACGTTTAAAATACATATGATTTTATTAACAATATTCGATTTTTAATAAAGTTGGTTTTATTTTTCAGAAATAAAAACATCCACGTTTAAAATACATCTGATTATATTAATAATATTTGACTTTCTGTGATTTTACTAATATCATTTGATTTTTAAATAAAGTTGGGTTATAGTTTTCAGAAATAAGAACATCCACATTTAAATTACATCTGGTTTTATTAATAATATTTGATTTTTTTAAAAAGTTGGGTTTCAGTTTTCAGAAATAAGAACATTAACGTTTAAATACATCTGATTTTATCGATAATATTTGATTTTTTTTTAAATAAAGTTGGGTTTTTTAGTTTTCAGCGATAAGAATATCCACGTATAAAGTACATCTGATTTTATTAATAATATTTGATATTATAATAAAATTGGGTTTTAGTTTTCAGAAATAGGACATCCATGTTTAAAGCATATCTACTTTTTTTTTAATAAAATTTGTTTTTTTTTTCAAATAAAGTTGGCTTTTAGTTTTCAAAAATAAGAACATCCACGTTTAAAATACATTTGATTATATGAATATCATTTGATGTTTCAATAAAGTTATGTCTTAGTTCTCGGAAGTAAGAGCACCCACGTTTAAAATACATCTGATTTTTTTTAGTAATATTTGATTTTTTAATAAACTTGGGTTTTAGTTTTCAGAAATATGAACATCCACGTTTAAAATAAGTCTGATTTTATTAATAGTATTTGATTTTCTAATAAAGTTGTTTTTTTTTCGGAAATAAAAACATCAACGTTTAAAATACATCTGATTGTATTAATAACATTTGATTTTTAATAATATTGGGTTTTAGTTTTCAGAAATAAGAACATCCACCTTTAAATACAAGTTATTTTACTAATAATATTTTTTTTAATAAAGTTGGGTTTTAGTTTTCAGAAATAAGAACACCCAAGTTTAAAGTAAATCTGATTTTATTAATAATTTTTGATTTTATAATAAAGTTGGGTTTTAGTTTTCAGAAATAAGAACATCCACGTTTAAAATACATCTTAATTTATTAACAATATTTGTTTATTTTTAATAAATTCGGGATTTAGTTTTCAGTAATAACAACATCCAGGTTTAAAATACATCTGATTTTAATAATAATTTTTCATAAAATATTATTCATAAAATCAGATGTATTCTAAACGTGAATGTTCTTATCTCTGAAAGCTAAAATCCCACCTTTATAATCAAATATCATTATGAAAATCAGATGTATTTAAACCTGGATGTTCTTATCTCTGAAAACTAAAACCTGACTTTATTAAAAAAAAATCAAATATTGTTAACAAAATCAGATGTATTTTAAACGTGGATGTTATTATTTCTGAAAACTAAAACCCAACTTTATTATAAAATCACGTATTATTAATAAAATCAGATTTACTTTAAATATGGATGTTCTTATTTCTGAAAACTAAAACCCAACTTTATTAAAATAGCAAATGTTATTAATAAAATCAGGTGTACTTTAAACGTGGATGTTCTTTTTTCTGAAAACTAAAACTCAACTTTATTTTAAAAAAAATTAAATATTATTGATAAAATCAGTTATGTCTCCACTTGTAAGCTTTAATTTCTAAAAACTAAAACCCCACTTTTTAAAAAAATCAAAAATTATCAATAAAATCTCATGTATTTTTAACGTGAATGTTCTTATTTCTGAAAAATATAACCAATCTTTATTCAAAAATAAAATATTATTAATAAAATCACAGAAAAGCCAATATTATTAATACAATCAGATGTATTTTAAACGTGGATGTTCTTATTTCTGAAAAATAATTCCAACTTTATTAAAAATCGACTATTGTTAATAAAAATCAGATGTATTTTAAACGTGGATGTTGTTATTTCTCAAAACTGAAAACCCAACTTTATTAGAAAATCAAATATTATTCATAAAATCAGATGTATTTTAAACGGGATGTTCTTATTTTTAAAAGCTAAAATCCCAACTTTATAATCAAATATTATTATTAAAATCAGATGTATTTTAACATGGATGTTCTTGTTGATGAAAACTAAATCCCAAATTTATTAAGAAAACAAATATTGTTAATAAAATCAGATGTATTTTAAACATGGATGTTCTTATTTCTGAAAAATAAAACCCAACTTTATTAAAAAAAATATTATTAATAAAATCACTTGTATTTAAAGGTGGATGTTCTTATTTCTGAAAACTAAAACCCAACTTTATGAAAAAATCAAATATTATTAATAAATAAGATGTATTTTAAACGTGGGTGTTCATATTAATGAAAACTAAAACCCAACTTTATTAAAAAATCAAATATTATTAATAAAATCAGATGTACTTTAAACATAGATGTTCATATTTCTGAAAACTAAAACCCAACTTTATTAAAGAATCAAATATTATTAATAAAATCAGATGTAATTTAAACATGGATGCTCTTACTTCCGATAACTTAAACATAACTTTATTGACAAATCAAATGACATTAATATAATCAAATGTATTTTAAATGTGGATGCTCTTATTTTTGACAACTACAGCCCAACTTTATTAAATAAAAAATCAAATTTTATTTAAAAAATAGATATGCTTTATACGTGGATGCTTTAAAACGTATCAAATATTATTAATAAAATCAGATATATTTTAAACGTGGATGCTTTTTCTTCCGAGAGCTAAAACGTACCTCTATTGTAAAATCCAATGATACCAATAAAATCAAATATATTTTAAAAGTGGATGTTCCTATTTCTGAAAACTAAAACCCACTTTATTAAAATATCAAATATTATTAATAAAATCATACTAAAACCCAACTTTATTGAAAAAAATTAAATATTATTGATAAAATCAGATGTATTTAAACCTGAATGTTCTTATATCTGAAAACTAAAACCCAACTTTGTTAAAACATAAAATATTATTAATAAAATCAGATATTTCTTAAACGTGGATGGATGTTCTTATTTCTGAAAACTATAACCAAGCTTTATTCAAAATCAAATATTATTAATAAAATCACAGAAAATCAAATCTTATTAATACAATCAGCTGTATTTTAAACGTGGATGTACTTATTTCTGAAAAATAAAACCCAAATTTACTAAAAATCGAACATTGTTAATAAAATCAGAGGTATTTTAAATGTTGATGTTCTTATTTCTGAAAACTAAAAAAACAACTTTATTAAGATAAATCGAATATTATTAATAAAATCAGATGTATTTAAAACATAGATGTTCTTATTTCTGATAACTAAAACACAACTTTATTAAAAAATAAAATATTGTTAATAAAATCAGATGTATTTTAAACGTAGATATTCTTATTTACGAAAGCTAAAATACCAACTTTATTAGAAAATCAAATATTATTAATAAAATCAGATGTATTTGAAACGTGGATGTTCTTTCTTCTGAAAACTAAAACCCAAATTTATTCAAAAATCAAATATTATTAATAAAATCACAGAAAGGCAAATATTATTAATACAATCAGATGTATTTTAAACGTGGATGTTCTTATTTCGGAAAAATAAAACCCAAGTTTATTAAAAAACCCGAATATTATTAATAAAATCAGATGTATTTTAAACGTGGATGCTCTTACTTCTGGGAACTAAAACCTAACTTTATTGAAAAATCAAATGATATTAATAAAATCAAATATATTTTAAACGTGGATGTTCTTATTTTTGAAAACTAAAACCCAACTTTTTTAAAAATCAAATATTATTAATAAAATCAGATTTACTTTAAACGTGGATGTTCTTTTCTCTGAAAACTAAAACCCAACTTTATTTTAAAAAAATCAAATATTATTAATAAAATCAGTTGTATTTAAAGGTGTATGTTCTTATTTCTGAAAACTAAGACCAAATTTTATTAAAAAAATCAAATATTATTAATAAAGTCAGATGTATTCTAAACGTTGATGTTTTTATTTCCGAAAACTATAACCCAACTTTATCAAAAAATCAAATATTATTAATGTATTTTTTTATGTCATTCTAAGACATGTTAAAAAAAAGTAGAAAAAAATGTTAAAAAATTTAAAAGAAGTTAAAAAACGAACTTCAAAAAAGTATAAAAATGGGGGAGGGGCGCAAAAAGTTAGGGTCAAGGGGCCCCTTTGAGGTTTGGGATAGGAGGCCTTTTGAGGTTCAGGTCCTTGATGGTTAGGGTCATTGGTGGTTGCGGTCCTTGATGCTTCAAACCTATGATTATCTCACTAGTTGATGCAACAACCCGTGATTCACGAATAGTTGAACTAGAATCTACACTAGAGGAGCAGAAGCTTAAATCTTAAGCTCTAGAGAAACCTTTGCTTTATTTTGAAGTAAAAGACCGAAATCTTAAATTGTTAATTCACGGATTACCGGAAAAAAAATCTAATGAAACGTCTGAAGCTAATGTGAAAAACCTTTTGTGAATAAGCTAGGAATTGATGAGCCAGTAATGATAACGAAGTGCTATCGTATTACTTCTCGTTCAGCAAATACTACTGACTCCCGCCAACGCAAAAGTAAGCAAAAGCAAGTGAACCCTTTGCTTGTATCGTTAGGGTCCGAAAATGAGATTCAATCTATAATTACAAACGTCGGTAAACTTAAGGCCAGTGGTATTGTTATTTGCACAGACTTGTCGCCTGAACTGAATATCCGAAGAAGTGAGCTATTTGCCAAATCACGTGAGATGAAAAACGAAAGGCGACACAGCGTCTTCTCGGGTTCGTCAAAAGGGTATAGACATATGGCTTGAAATTAAAGGATCTGCTTCTTCATCGTGGTCTAGCGTCCGGATAAGTTAATGGATTAGTTGGGACATTGATTTCGATATATTATTATATTCCGCGAGTGAAAAAAGAGATTGGAATTGATCTCGTCATGGTGTGTTTTTTGTGCCTTGTTATTATGTATGACTATTTTCATGTTTTCCTTTTTTTCTGTCTAGCTCTAGTTGTGCAAAAACAGCTCTCGTACTGCTCGTTTTTTCTTTCCGCAGCAAACAAGCTTGTTGTTGCGCTGTCGAGATTGGAGACCCAAATGTCTGTATTGCTACTGTTTAATTTGGATCTAGTTCATTCCTCGAATGCTGGAAATTATCTGAGGTACCACCTTTTACTCATTAGGCTATCATTTCATATTGATTTTGGTAAGTTTTATGTATATGATACTATGATGATAATAATATGTTAAATAAGAAAACATCGGACCGACTCCATGATTTTGAGAAAAAACAACTTGACCTAAATGAATTGTTTAAATCGGTAGGATCAACTGGTGATGAATCTTCTGATCTTTTTATCCAGTCTTTTCTTGTAGTAAATATATAAATAATGACCAAATCCCTCCATTTAATCAGTTAGAATCCTCCCGAATCGCGTTTTGGAATTGTAGAGAGAGTGCTTAGTAGTTTAGATTTTCTATCCACATTCCTTTATAGTAATCGTATTGGTATTCTGAGACTATGTGAGACTTTTCTTAGTGATGGTAGTAGTTCTTTGGTGGGTGTATCTGGGTACAGGATAGTTACTAGCAACAGGTCTACCCGTTCGAAAGGTGGACTTGCCGTGTTTATTGACCATAAATCTCCCTATCCGTACAATTACGGATTTTAATGATTTATATCAAGAGATGGAGTTTGAATTTTTAATGGTTGAGACCAAGTCTGGTAAGGAGAAGCTACTCCTATGCTTATTTTGTCGACCACCGGGATCAAGTGCGTCAAATTTTATTGGTAAGTTGAATGATCTAACACAACGGATGAATTTTAAGAACCACAAAGTGGTTTTTATGGGTGATTTTAATATAGATTTGGGACTGGTGAGTTCGGAGTCCCAAGAATTAAGATCTCTACCTGTAAATTTACTAAATACTTGCTTTTCTGCCGGATTGGTTCCAACAACAAAAAATACCAACACGTATTGGTGAACAGTCGGCATCAGTTATTGACAATTTTTTTACGAATTTCAATCTACATTTGAGTTATGTCGTATTAACTGATGAATCAGATCATTCTATGTTATTTGTGAATTATTGATAAAATAGACTGAAATCTAACCAGAATATAAAAGTAAGAAGGGCTATTGATGATAAATTATTACAAAATTTGAGAGCAAAATTGGCTTGTAGCGACTGGACTTCGGTTTATGAAGAAGCCAACCCAAATGCAATGGCTACCCATTGCATTTATTGAGAAATTCTCTTCTGCCCTTGACTCTGCCTGCCCCTTTTCGAAAAAGTGCTCCAGGTCTGCGACCCAGAAAAAGTCTTGGATCACCCAAGGCTTACTAATCAGTATTGAACACAAAAATATGCTATTCAGGCAATATATTGATAATCCTGATGTACTTGGTAAGGAATTCAAGAATTATAAAAACACTCTTACAACCCTGCTCAGGAAAGCTAAACTGGCTTACCACCATAAGCAGTTTCAAGAACCAGAAGGATCGCCAAAGAAGACATGGACACTGATAAATGAATGCCTAAATAAACAAAAAACTAATAGGTTTCCTGAGACCATAACCAAGCCTGAGGGAACATCTTCAACATCCCAACAATAAGTAGCCAACACGTTAAATGAATTTTCGCATGCATTGGAGAAGCAACCCTAGAGGAAGCTTAAGGTCTTTCAACTGTCGTCACGGATAATTACAAAAAATACCTACCTTGACCATCTTGCTCCTCTATGTTTCTGTCGCCAGTCACTGAGGACGAACTGCTGGAGATTGTTCAAGCCATGAAAAACGTTCACATCGAAGGTCAAGATGGGTTGTCAAATTACCTCATAAAGAAGACCATCGATTGCTATGTTGGCTTTATCGGACACATCGATAATTCTTCATTTAAAGATGGCATCTTTCCTACTGTCTTCAAGTCAGCGAAGGTTATACCCCACCACAAAGGTAGTGACCCCAAGCTGCATTCAAACTATCGCCCTATCTCTATTCTCTCTGCTTTTTTTTCGAAAATTATGGAGCATTGCATCTACATCAGACTGATGAATTATCTGACTAAGTCTAACTTATTCAACAAGCATCAGTTTGGATTTAGGCCTGGGCACTCAACCGAACATTCTATATTGGTTTGCTACTGTTTTTCAATGATGCGATGGGCAGTGACGTGATACCAGCTACAATATTTGTGGATGTAAAAAAAAAAAAATCGTAAAAAAAACTGCGTAAAAACTGCGGAGTAAGAGGTAATGCTCTCTTACTCATCCAGTCTTACCTCACTGGTCGGTATCAATTTTTGGATGGAGGTGCAGTAAGATCGGTAAAAACGCCATGTTCTGAAAAGGTAGGAGTACCACAAGGTTCAATTCTTGGACCACTACTATTTTTAATATACGCCAATGACATTCTGGACACTATAACCGATGATAGACTTGCTCTACTACTCGTAGACGGCACGGCTAATTCTGTCACAGGTACAGATGACTCATTCGTCTGAGAAAACCTCTGTTTTGGTTTAAAGAAGCTATTGTAGTGGTTTGCTGACAACCTCATGGTGTTTAAACTCTTCGAAGACCCATTTTATCATCTTCTCTCGAATTTCACATGCCTTACCGTTGATTTCTCAAATATCTATCGTTTTTAATGGAGAACTAGTTACCATTGCCAGGAAGGAGTATTGTAAGTATCTAGGGCTAACAGTTGATGAAAATTTATCTTGGAAATTTCATCTTGATAGGCTAAGGATACAGCTAGGAAGGAATGTGGGATTACTTTGGTATCTAAAATTCCACCTCCCTTTCCCTGCTCTTAAGTCAGTTGATTATTCTCTAATTCATTCTTATTTTAATCTTTGTCCGGTTGCTTATTTAAATACTTTCAAATCTCTAATTAAGCCCCTTCAGCATATTCAAAATAATGCCCTTCGTACGTTAAAAGCACTCCTTCCTTCTCCATCTTCCCTCCCCGATAAATCCCCTACTATATTGCCAGTTGATCCAGTTCTTCCCGTACATTGTATCATTTTCAGACTAAAACAATTAAAGAATTATTACCATTGGCTTTAAAACGCTAGTAACTTCTCTTTAGTTTCTTTTGTCCAGAATAATTAATGTTTAAGAAGAAATTAAGCCAAATTACCTTGCCCTAGAATTTGAACTGAAAGATCCAGATTTTCTCCTTAAAATTCAATAATAAAGTTCTGGAATATTTATGAAAGTAATATAGATTCACGTTTTTTATTCCAGTTTCTAAAGCTAAATTCAAACTATATCTAATAAGTACTTATAGATAATTATTTATTTTTGAAGTCATATAGGCCGGTGCTATTGTTGATAAAAATTTAATTATGTGGTAATATATTGATTTGAGGTGTGAGCTTTGGGTTCAGTGTGGTGTCTCATTTTTCTTCCGAGTCTATCTAATGTATTACTAATTCTTTTCATTATTATCTTCTTTTCATCATTAGGCATTTGTATAGCTCACTGTTTGTGGCACCCTCTGTAAATATTTTCTTTTCCATTGATTCGTATTGTACAAGTGTTATTTTGTCTTGTAGTGATTTAATGAGAAATTAAAAGAACTTGAACTTGAACTTGAACTAAGGATATCTAAGAATTGTTCTGAATTTCTTTATTAAAATTCTTTTCTTGGCATCTACATCGCAATTAGTATCAACTTTATAGTATACTACAATGTTAGAGCATATTTTATATTGACAATTATGTTCAAATGGTACTTGTGTATTATACAGAACACATCCGAGAAGTAAAGCTAGGTCATCTCGTCATCGTTAATCGTTTCCGTAGATTGATGCCAACGATGTTATTCCAAATTTATAATAAATTGCCTATGAGTTAGCAACCCCTTCGGGCCTACCTTAACTAATAAGCAGTTTAACCCTTTTTTACCACCTTCATGCAATCCAATTAAAAATTTTATCGAGCTCTGTTTCACCCTTGTTATTCAATCATCAATTAAGATCATTCATTGCAGAGTTATGCAAATGCTATACCTTTCTTCGCAAATTGAGTTAGCTTTTACACAAAATGATACAAGATTTTGATGTCTAATGCCATATATTATCATTAAACCTTCCGTCGAATGCTAATAGCCGAAAGCTTTGCTGTTCATCAGTTTACAGAAAAGTCCAATAAACTTTGAATACGTTGAAAAACACTCCTTATATTGAATCTGATTACTATACTAATCAAGTTATAGTATATTGGAGTAGCGTTACTAGAAACATCTCTGCTTGACCCAGAAAATGGGTGTTGCTTCAGAAACCCGTCTGGTAAGCCCTGTACCGTCTGTAGTAATAGATGACTTCCCGGGTAAGCTATTTATCGTTTAAACTGCACTGTATTTTCTTGTGTCCCTGATATTGCGTACGTGCACACTACTGGCTTACCCGTATTCATTCTTTATGGCAGAAAATTAAAAAAAAAAACAAGTTTTTTCAACTGAAAGTAAGGATCAACATTAAAACTTAAAAAAAAAAAGAAATTATTACGTATATGAGGGGGTTTTTCCCTCCTCAGCACCTCACTCTTCACGATAAAGTTTTTCGGCAGTTTAAAAAAGCTACTTATTGTTCTAATTAAAACCCTTGTGTTTCAGGAGTCGTTTTTAGAGAATTGGGACAAAATTTAAACTTTAGTTTAATGAGCGGAGTGTATAGGGGGGGAGAAACCCCCTCATATACGTAATAATTTCTGTTCGTTTTAGGTTTTAATGTTGCTCCTTACTTTAAGTTGAAAAAACTTGTTTTTTATTTGATTTCTGATTTGATTTCTTTTTATAGTGCCAGGATATCCCGATCCACTTCAACAGAAACATCCTCCTCTCCACGAACATATCCTCTGGACAATTCAGTCCTGGCGAAAATTTACACCGGACAATCACTCCTTTTCCTACACAGCAGGTTCAAATAGTGACCCTGCTTTACCCTCTAACACACCCATCTCAATGCCAACTTTTAGGCAGAACGGTAGGAACTTTTAACCTTTTATTAAATAAAAACACAAGTTTTTTTAACTGAAAGTAAGGAGTGACATTAAAGCTTAAAACGAACAGAAATTATTCCGTATATGAGAATAGCGAGGGGTACTATTTCTACCGGGACAAGATCACACGACCATTTCAAGGCCAATCAGACGGCTAGAATACAACCAGTACAAGATTACACGCCTCATCTAGACCAATCAGGGAGCTAGATTACTACCGGGTGTTACATCAGACCAGATTTCTGGGGATTTCAGAATTGAATTTGCGCAATAGCCCTAAGAGGTCTTAGCAAGCACAACTAATATAAGGAAGGATTGTCAGTATAGTTGATATTAGTAAGAGAAAAGAATTCAAGGAGTGAGAACAGTTTGACTTTACTCATTTATTTATATGGCAAGATATATATTTGCAATAACAACTGGAATATTTTTACTATTAGAAGTTGATAGTGGAGTTGGCAGCAGCAGCAATGATACACGAGCACTGAACATTGCGGTAGAAATCACGAGAAAATCTCGTCTTTGTCTCGAGTGGGAAGAAGTATATGCAAGATACCTGATATCTTTGAGTAAATATATTTTGGAGGACCAATTATGCTTCGCTGCGAAAGTCGATATAGCACATATACAAATACTTCAAAGTGCTTTAAATGCAATAGTTAAGTAAATTGAGGACAATAAGTTATATCGGTAATTGTATATGTTTAATATATTATTGTGGTAATTATACTCACACACAATAAAATTGTTTTGAAATCGAAAATGTTCCCTTTCTTTTTGTTATATTTTTTAAAGTAGCTTATCGAATATTCTTGAAGTAGAACGAATCGTGGTTAGTCTAGAGTCTGCAGTGATAGTGTTAGGATTGAAAAATGAATGAATTTGCGAAAGAGAGAATTAGGTCGAATCTTGTAATTATGGAAAAATGTTTGATTCTAGATGACGATTTTCCCGAGTTATCCCTCCAAAAGAAAATATTTTCTCAAAGGAAACTTGACAATATAATGGGGAATGATTCTCTCCCATTCGACTATTGTATGAAGCTTTTACGACGTGACTTAAACGCTTTTACTCAATTTATTGATATATTAATTGAAACAAAGCAGAATAATATTGTGGATATACTTTTGAAAGCATTACCGTAGATTCTATGTAGATGATTCTCTCTTCAAAACAGATTATGTAACGTCACAAAATTACTCCTCTCTCTTCCCCCTCTGAATTTATCGAACGTGGATCAGTTTCTTTTTAGCTGCGAGAGACTTGACACTGGAAACCAAAAATTGTTATATGCATGTCCACTATGTATTCTCTTGGCAGTTAGTCATCATGTGAGAATTTTACAATTATTGATGAGTATAATGAAAAGTGCAAATTATGCAATCCGTGTAAATTACATAGAGGATATGCAGTACAAATTAAAGGCTGCAATTCATATCTTGGAAAGATTTGTGACTTGTGACTCTCACCCTAGAGGGTAACCATGCTCCACGTCGTGGTTTTAAATTATTTTGGGAGGGAGAATCAGGACTACGATTCAACTGTTGGGGTAACAAGACAATTTGGTTACTACGTTATCGGTGAGACGACCCTGCCTATTATGACTATAAACCTAGTGATTTTTATTTGGCTGTTAAAGAATGTGATTCACTACATGAAAACAGTGTATGTGATGTTGCTTCAAATAGACAAATTGAAACACTTTAATTTCACAATATGAATGCAAATAGTGTCATTGACAAAGGGATATGATACGAGTGAAGTTACATTGTACATTAGAAAATGTGACATTCTACATTGTACTGTAGAAAATCAAGATCAACATACAGTGAATTCAAATAATCTACCAGCATTAGTGGTTCTTGACGGTTGAATACACAGAAGAAGAAACCTAAAGTTAAGAATAGAGACATTTTTGTTGTGTATATACATTTTTTTTTATTAATAAACAAATTCAAATACATTTTTAAAACACTTTACTCGTAGGGCATTAAAATCAATGTTATACAGGGCTGAGAGCATATTTTCCACCATAAAGATGTTCAGACATTGACTGTCTACGTAAATGTTGAGAAAACTCTTTGTAAGTTATAACCGCGACATCTGAAGACGAAATATAATAGCGCATGAAAACCGCTTGAAAAGAAAAAAAAATCCAAAATGAACTTTGAAACATTATCAGAATGTAATAGTGACAAGGTAAAACACGATAAGCACTACTGAAATATTCCAACTCTTACATTTCAATGAAAGAAATCCAAAATGAACTTTGAAACATCAAGAGAATGTAACAGTGACAAGGTAAACAACGACAAAATACTAATGAAATATTCCAAACTCTTACATTTCAACGACCAAAAGTCCAGAATGAACTTTGAAACATCTTCAGAATGTAACAGTGACAAGGTAATCCACGATAAAACACTACTGAAATATTCCAACTCTTACATTTCAACAAAATAATCCAAATTGAACTTTGAAACATCAAGAGAATGTAACAGTGACAAGGTAAATCACGACAAAATACTACTGAAATATTCCAACTCTTGCATTTCAATGAAAAAAAACATCCAAAATGAACTTTGAAATATCAAGAGAATGTAACAGTGACAAGGTAAACCAAGACAGAACACTACTGAAATATTCCAACTGTTACATTTCAACGAAAAAATCCAAAATGAACTTTGAAACATCATAAGAATGTAACAGAGACAAATAAACCACGACGAAACACTATTGAAATATTCCAACTCTTACATTTCAACGAAAAAAATCCAAAATGAACTTTGAAGCATCTTCAGAATGTAACAGTGACAAGGTAAACCATGACAAAATACTACTGAAATATTCCAACTCTTCCATTTCAACGAAAAAAATCCAAAATGAACTGTGAAACATCTTCAGAATGTAACAGTGATAAGCTAAACCACGAAAAAACACTACTAAAATTTTCCAATTCTTACATTTCAACGAAAAAAAAAATCCAAAATGAACTTTGAAACATCAAGAGAATGTAACAGTGAAAAGGTAAACCACGACGAAACACTACTGAAATATTCCAACTCTTATATTTCAACGAAAAAAATTGAAAATGAACTTTGAAACATTGAGAGAATGTAACAGTGACAAGGTAAACCACGAAAAAACACTTCTGAAATAATGAACTTTCACCATCCAAAGAAAAAAAAACTCAAAATGAACTTTGAAACATCAAGAGTATGTAGCTGTGACAAAGTAAACCACGACGAAACACCACTGAAATTTTCCAACTCTTACATTTCAACGAAAAAATTCCAAAATGAACTTTGAAACATCTTAAGAATTTAACAGTGATAAGGTAAACCACGACGAAACACTACTGAAATAATCCAACTCTTACCTTTCAAGGAAAAAAAAAATCCAAATGAACTTTGAAACATCAAGAGAATGTAGCTGTGACAAGGTAAACCACGACAAAACACTACTGAAATATTCCAACTCTTACATTTCAATGAAAAAAAAATCCAAAAATGAACTTTGGAACATCTTCAGAATGTAACAGTGACATGGTAAACCATGACAAAACACTACTGAAATATTCCAACTCTTACAGTTCAATGAAAAAAAAATCCAAAAAAATGAACTTTGAAACATCTTCAGAATGTAACAGTGACATGGTAAACCATGACAAAACACTACTGAAATATTCCAAATCTTACAGTTCAACGAAAAATACAAAATGAACTTTGAAACATCTTCAGAATGTAACAGTGACAAGGTAAATCACGAAAAAAACTACTGAAATATTCCAACTCTTACATTTCAATGAAAAAATCCAAAATGCACTTTGAAACATCAAGAGAATGTAACAGTGACAAGGTAAACCACGACAAAACACTACTGAAATATTCTTACTCTTACAGTTCAATGAAAAAAATCTGAGGGGGTGGGGGGGGGGGGGGGTGGGTGTGGTTTGGTGGTGGGTGGGGGGGTGGGGTGGGTGTGAAATGAGCTTTGAAACATAAAGAGAATGTAACAGTGACAAGGTAAACCACGACGAAACACTAATGGGGGGAGGAGGCCCATACATTTGGGGAGGAGGAGGGGGGAGGCAAAAAGTTGGGTGGATGGGGGGAGGCATAAAGTTGGGTGGAGGGGGGGGGTGGTACAAAAAAAGTATTAAAAATGTGGAGGGGGGGCTAAACGTTGGGGGGGGGGGGCAAAAAAAATTAGGGGGGACCCTTGGGTGGCCCTTCTGTGTCTCAAGTGCGCAAAAAAAGTATTATAAATGTGGGGAGGGACTCAAAAAGTTAGAAGGGGGGCCCTGCACCCCTCTAAGTGAACCTAGCGTACAAAAAAAAGTATTAAAAAATGGGGGGGGGGCAAAAAAGTCAGGGGGGGGGGTAGGGTAGGGGAACTTACAACATTGTTCAAATGGAACTTGTGTATTATAACGACCACAGAATTTCACCCCAAATCATCCTCTAAAATATCTCAAACTGTTTAACCCAAAAAAATCCCTAAAATGTTGTTTAATTTGTTTTCGCCCAAATATTCCCCTAAAAGTAATATCAGAATGTTCCTTTGTTTTGGCATCCCTGCGTTTGTCACATTTGAAATTCCCAGGAAACCATTTCCTGCGTAAAATATATTCAATCTGTCTTGATCTCGTTTCAATTTCTGAAAATATATATGGTGTTCCTAGTCAAACTATTAAGGCTTCGAAAGAATATTAGAATTTATCCCTCAACCTAAAGACCAGAGAAGCCGAAACAACAAACAAGTTGACCAACAATCAGAACCATGAAACATGTTGACCCGCACCATAACCATGAATAAATTATGTGTATTTCGTATTGGATAATAGGTTCCTACCGAGGGGTACTATTTCTACCGGGACAAGATTAGACGACCATTTCTAGGCCAATCAGAGGGCTAGAATACATCCAGTACAAGATTACACGCCTCTTTCTAGACCAATCGGGGAGCTATATTACTACCGGATTTTAAATCAGACCAGATTTCTGGGATATCAGCATTGGATTTGCGCAATAGCCCCAAGAGGTCTTAGCAAGCACAACTAATATAAGGAAGGATTGTCAGTATAGTTAATATTAGTGTGAGAATAGAATTCAAGGAGTGAGAACAGTTTGAATTTACTCGTTTATTTATTTGGCAAGATATATATTTGCAATAATGAGTGGAATCTTTACACTATTAGAAGCTGATAGTGGAGTTGGCAGCAGCAGCAATGATACAAGAGCACCAAACATTGTGGTAGAAATCACGAGAGGATCCTGTCTTTGTCTCGAGTGGGAAGAAGTATATGCAAGATACCTGATATCTTTGAGTAAATTTAAATTGGAGGACCAATTATGCTTCGCTGCGAAAGTCGATTTAGTACATATACAAATACTTCAAAGTGCTTTAAATGCAATAGTGAAGTGTATTGAGGACAATAAGTTATATCGGTAATTGTATATGTGTAATATATTATTTTTGTAATTATACTCACACATACAATAAAATTGTTTTGAAATCGAAAATGTTCCCTTTCTTTTTGTTGTATTTTCTAAAGTAGCTTATCGAATATTCTTGAAGTGGAATGAATCGTGGTCAGTCTAGAATCAGCAGTGATAGTGTTAAGATTTAAAAATGAATCAATTTGAGAAAGAGAGAATTAGGTCGAATCTTGTGATTATGGAAAAATGTTTGATTCTTGATGCCGATTTGCTCGAGTTATCTCTTCAACGGAAAATATTTTCTCAAAGATCACTTGACAATATAATGGGGAATGATTCTCCCCCATTGGACTATTGTATGAAGCTTTTACGACGTGACTCAAATGCTTTTACTCAATTTTTAATATATTAATTGAAACAAAGCAGAATATTATCATGGATATACCTTTGAAAACATTGCCTTAGATTATTTTTTAGATGACTCTCTCTTCAAAACATCTTCTTCTCTCTCTTCTTTCTTCTTCTTTCTTCTTTCTCTTCTTCCTTCCTCTTCTTCTTTCTTCTTTCTTCTTCTTCTTCTCTTCTTTCTTCTTTCTTCTTCTTTCTTCTCTTTCTTCTCTCTTTCTCTCTTCTCTTCTTTCTTTCTCTCTTCTTCTTTCTTCTTCTCTTCTCTTCTTCTCCTTCTCTCTCTTCCTCTCTTTCTTCTTCTCTCTTTTCTTCTTCTTCTTCCTTCTTCTCCTTTCTCTCTTCTTCCTCTTCTCTTCTCTTCGATCTTGTAACGTTACAAAATTAATCCTCTCTCTTCCCTCTCTGAATTTATCGAACGTGGATCAGTTACTTTTTAGCTGTGAGAGGGTTAACACTGGAAACCAGAAAATGTTATATACATGTCCACTATGTGTGTATACTCTTGACAGTTGGTCATCATGTGAGAATTGTATAATGAATTGTATAATTGTAAGAGAATAATGAAAAGTACAAATTATGCAATCCCTGTAAATTACATAGAGGATATGCTTTAAAAATTAAAGGCTGTAATTCATGTCTTGAAAAGATTTGTGAATCTCACCCTAGAGGGCAACTATGCTCCAATTGTCACTATGGCAAATGTGATCAGTGGGAGAATACTTATCCTGGTATGATTGGAAAGAACCCTAAACGAGATTTTAGTTTATTTCTACGAGATTGGTATCGTCGTGGTTTTAAATAATTTTTGGAGGAAGAATCAGGACTACGATTCAACTGTTGGGGTAACAAGACAATTTGGTTTCTACGTCATCGGTGAGACGACACTGCCTATTATGACTATAAACCTACTGATTTTTATTTGGCTGTTACAGAATGTGACTCACCACTTGAAAACACTGTATGTGATGCTGCTTCAAATAGACAAATTGAAACACCTGAATTTCACAATATGAATGCTAATAGTATCATTGACAAAGGGATATGATAAGAGTGAAGTTACATTGTACTTCAGAAAATGTGACCCTGACTTTGCAGTCAAGCAAGATCAATATACAGTGAATTCAAATGATCTACTAGCATTAGTGGTTCTTGACAGTTGCATATACACAGAAGAAGAAATCTAAAGTGAAGAATAAAGACATCGTTGTTGTGCATATATTTTTTTATTAATAAACAAAATTTACATACATTTTTAAAACAAATTACTCGTAGGGCACTAAAATCAATATTATACAAGTCTGAGAGAATATTTTCCACCATAAAATCGTTCAGACGTGGATTGTCTACGTAAATGATGAGAAACTGTTTGTAAGCATATCCGTGACATCTGAAGACGAAATATAATAGCGCATGAAAACCGCAACTTTTAGTCGTGAGATCCTGAATTTTTCGATATAACACCTTTAAATTAGGTGTTGTTTTCTTAGACTGCACTGCCGTTCTAAGACGAACAAATAAACTTTCAAATGGGGATAAATCCATTTATTTAGACAGTTAAAAAAAAATTTCGTTGCTTTTAGCAATGAAATAAGTTTTTTTTTCAACTGGAAGTAAGGAGTGGAAATGAAACTCAAAACGAAAAGAAATTATTCAATATATGAAGGGTTCTGACCCCTCATCAACTTCTTGCTCTCTACGCAAAAGTTTTATCAAAAATATTGATTGAGTCCTTCAAAATTAAACTGTCATAAATTGGGCTTAATGAAATATCTGCAGTATCTCTATTTATTGCTAAATTTCGGTTTATGTATTTTTTGTATCTCAATTACCTCTTTAAAACTTTATGGTAGGCCATTTACAGTAGATATTAAGGTTGCCTTGTTAAAAAGAACCAGATAAATCGAATTTTTGAAAATATACAGGGCCAATGCCGAATCAAAGTTGTCATTGTTATTTTTAAATCTCAGGGACTTGTCTATTGAAATTTTTGTGCTCATGCAAACGTTCACCTAGTTGTTGATGGGTCCTATCAATGTAAAATTTCCCGCATGAACACGGGATTCTGTAGACACCACTACCTAGTAAAGGGTCAGTTTTATCCTTTACTGAGTTGAAAAAATGTTCAACTTTTTGTTCATTTTTGAAAGAAACAGAGAGATTATGTTTTTTTTTAAATTTTTCCAAATTTATCGCCAAGTTTCGGGATGTATGGCAAAGTGATGAAAGCTTTTTTCTCAATTGCCGGGGTAACTGAATTAAGGGGGACGGGCTCCGTATTTTCTCGTTTTATATTTTTTAATCGTCTATCTATGATGTTTTAACAAGTCTTATTGGGTAACCATTGCAGAATAGAATATCCTTGACATAGTTTAATTCAGAATTTATATGATTTCGAGAACAGATTTTTAAAACTCTTTCGACTAAAGAGATTATTACCCCTCTTTTCACAGAAGGAGGGTGATGTGAAGAGAAATGTAGATATCGATCATTATGGGTCGGCTTTCTATGTATGGAAAATTCAAGGCTAGGAGCAGTTTTTATAATCAAAACATCCAAGAAAGGCAGACTACCTGAATCTTCGAGTTCCATTGTGGACTGGAGATTCGAATCAAAAGAGTTCAAATGTGCCAAAAAATCTCTTAGAGTGTCTTGTCCATGTTCCCAAACAGAAAGGATATCATCAGCGAAACCAAACCAGATAGAGTGTTTTATGTGGAAACTATTCAAAGCAGACTGTTCTTTGAAATCCATGTAAAAAATTGCCAAATAAGGAGGCAAAACAGTACCCATGGATAGGCTCATGGTTTGGAGGAATTTTTTTTTTCGGAATTTAAAATACGAGGAGAACTTGTTGCAAAGACGAACAAGGGTCATTATTGTATCAATTTCCACAGGTTTTTAATCTGACCAAGCTGGATTTTCCTCTAATTTTCTTTGTAAGGCCTGCTCACATTTATGGACATCGCATGAAGTGTACGTAGAAACTGCATCAAAACTAGATAAGATAGTTTTTTCTGCTTTACTTTGATTTTTTAACTTCTCAACAATGAAATTTTTTATATAGGATTTCTGTTTGCTTAAAAGAGGCTTAAAAATGGTGGCTAAGAAACTTCCTATACCCGTAGCTGGAGAACTATAACATGCTACAATAGGACGTAACGGAATATCTTTCTGATGGATTTTAGGCAGATCAAAAAAAACTTTGGGGATGAACAACCTTTGGGGTAAAATTTTCTGTACATTTGAGGGGTAATTAGTCTACTGTCTTTTAAAATTCCTAGTTCTTTTCTTCACTGCTGTGTGTATTTTGTCCGTGGGATTAATTTTTATTTCTTTGTAAGTATTTTTATCCATTAAAAGGGTGTTAACTTTTTATTTCATAATCTGCAGAATTCATAATTACAACTGTGTTTCCCTTGTCCGCTCTCGTAATCACTGTGTTTTTGTCTTTTTTCAAGTTTCGGAGGATTTTAATTTCTTCCTTTGATTGAGTTGAAAGCGACAAAGATTGCCTATAATCAAGAATACTCTTTACAATTTCACCTCTGAGTAGGTCTGGATTTTCGACTTCACTATGAGAGCTAAGAACATCAGACTCCACGCCCGTAATGATTTCTGATGTATTTACGTGTGTTTGAGCCATTGCAAATTTCGGTCCTTTTGAAAGAATACTTAGCTACTTGGATGTAAAAACCTTAGAGGATAGATTTTCCAAAAGAGAGCCAGGACAAAATCTAGGAAGGAAAATCCGTGTTTGTTGAAAGTGTTCAAATTCTAGTTTTGAGAATTTTTCCGATAAACGAGTTTTTGCTAAATGGAATATGTGTCGGAAAGACCTATGTGAGATTTATAAAATTTGGTGAAAATCTTGAGGGGACAAATCTGATTTAATAAAGATTTAAAATTTAATATTTTATTACTAAGGACGTGTCTTTTCGATCTATGGTCTTGTAAGATATGTGTTAAAGTTTTAAAACCCATTCTCTGAATAAACGGGCCACTCGATTTTGTGCCTAAATGTAGATTGAAACGCAAAGAAGGTGGAAGAATTAGATGTCTTTTGCCAGTTTCTAAGAAATTGAACTGGCAAAAATGATTTGCATATTTTTTAGCACAATTTAAAAAATTTAAAACAATATTGGTCCAATGCTCCCCGTAAGCTTGACGTAAATACATTCGAAGACCACACTGGCTAAACATGACAAATGAAACTCAGAGAGGAAAGAAAATAACAAAATGAAAAATAAAATAAAAAAAAGTGGAAAAACTAGGATTTTGACAGCCAGTGGCGAACCATGAAGAAGAAAAAATAAGCAAATATTTCGACAAGGACCTCCGCCGAGTCGTCCTCAGTGCTAAACAAAAAAAGAAAGAAAGAAAAGAAAAATAAACCAACAAAAATTGAACCTTTCGAAGCTTTCTTGACAACGACAGAATAAAAACTAAATAAGAACCAGTTTGGAATCAATGAAAAAGAAATCTACCAAGATGATTAAGCAATAATCCTTTGTTTTTGCTATAGCTTTATCTGGTCTACAAATGCGTCCATCATTTGATGTGCAAATTGGTTCTCTTAAGTTATATCGGGCGAAAATATTGATTGAGTCCTTTAAAATTAAACTGTAATAAATTGGGCTTAATGAAATATCACCAGTATCTCTGTTTATTGCTAAATTTCGGTTTATGTATTTTTTTTATCTCAATTACCTCTTTAAATGTTTGTGGTAGGCCATTTACAGTAGATATTAAGGTTGCCTCGTCAAAAAGAACCAGGTGGGTCGGATTTTCGAAAATATGCAGGGCCAATGCCGAATCAAAGTTGTCATTGTTATTTTTCAATCTCAGGTACTTATCTATTGAACTTTTTTGTTCATGAAAACGTTGACCTAGTTGTTGATGGGTCCTACCAATGTAAAACTTCCAACATGAGCAAGGGATTCTGTAGACACCACTATCCAGCACATGGACAGTTTTATCCTTTCCTGAGTTGAAAAAATGTTCAACGTTTTGTTTAGTTTTGAAAGAAACAGAGATTATGTTTTTTTTTTTAATTTTTCCAAGTTTATCGCCAAGTTTCGGGATGTATGGTAAAGTGATGAAAGTTTTTTTCTCAATTGCCGGGGTAACTAAATCAAGGGGGATGGGCTCCCTATATTCTTGTTTTATCTTTTTTTAATCGTCTATCTATATAACTTGAGAGAATCTATTTGCACATCAAATGATGAACGAATTTGTAAACCAGCTAAAGCTATAGCAAAACAAAGGATTATTGCTCAATCATCTTGGTAGATTTCATTTCATTGATTCCAACCTGGTTCTTATTTAGTTTTTGCTCTGTCGTTGTCAAGTAAACTTCGAAAGGTTTGATTTTCGTAAGTTTCTTTTTCTTTTCTTTCTTTTTTGTTTAGCACTGAGGACGACTCGGCGTAGGTTCTTGTCGAAATATTGGCTTATTTCTTCTTCTTCCTGGTTCGCCACTGGATGACAAAATTCTCGTTTTTTCACCATTTTTTTTTATTTATTTTTCATTTTGTGTGTTATTTTTTTCCTCTCGTGAGTTTCATTTGTCACTGCTTTAGTGGCAGCTTTTTTTTATCTCGTGATCAGCAGTTGCACCACCGAAGAGGTAAGAGAATTAAACTCGAATTTTTCCTGGATATGTGAACCGTGAATAAAGAGGGGGGGGGGGGTTGGAAAGCTCCATGGAAGTTTTTTTAAGTTTTCTGTAGTTTACTAGAAAGAAACACATTTTCTACATTTTCTGCACGTTGTCAAAACAAAATAATTCTAACTGGAAACGAAAATTTTTCGGAACTATTTTAAGTAACACTCCTGCAGAATGTTAAATTATCTCTCTGAGAACCAGAGAACACAATTCCGTTTCTTTTCTAGATTTGCTGGAATAGTTTTAGAGAAATCGACCTTGAGTTACAAACCCCAACTTTTAGGGTTGTTTTCTGAGATTTTTGATTTGATACCTCATCTATTCTTATAAGGAAATGTTATGAAAATTCCACCAGACGACATGAACTTTCTTATATACAAAATTGCTTCTGTCACTTAGAAATAATTTCCGATATCAGGTATCAAATTTTTTATATTCTAGAGGTAACTTTTTCTAGATAAGGTGTAATGTTTTTCCAGCCCTGATAGACGGGCTTTGTCTTCTAAAGTCTGGAGCTGACATTAGTTTTTCAAAACTAAGATTCCTTCAGTGACTTCTTCAATTTTGAAATTTGATTCTTCAAATTCCCTACATTTTGTCTAAGTAATATGCCTGGGCTTAGACACTAAACTTCTTAGAAACCAAATAACTTCGAATATTGATGGAACTTTATATTATATCTTCGATATTTGAAGCAAAATTTCCCCGTCTCTTATAAACTTCTGAAAAGTTCTACCGGAAATGGTGATGTTGAAACAGAAGTTGCGATTTTTTAAATTTTTTTCTAAAAACTTTCAGTTTTAGTAGATTTACGAATGCAAGTGAAAACAAAGCAATGAGTAGGAATGGTCAGGAGGCGTGGGGGGACTCCATATATGGGCATAGAATCCAGACGGGAGTTTACAACATTGCCAGATAAGAGTTTCTCGGTTATGTTATGTTATGATGACGCTGTTTCTTAGTTATGTTGTTTCATGTTTATGTTTTGTTTCATGGTTTTGTTTTGTTGATGGTTATGTGGTTTGATGTTTCATACATGTTTCTATACCTATTGAATCCGAACAGAAGTTTACATCATTGCCAGATAAGAGCATCTAACGGGACAGGATCAAGTTTCTTTTTCTGGGTCAATCAGAGGCTCAGGATGTACAAACAGAAGTTTACATCATTGCCAGATAAGAGCGAGTCTAACGGGACAGGATCATGTGTCTCTTTCTAGGCCAATCAAGGAGTTGGAAATACGAACGGGACAAGATCGCAGTGAATATAAGGAAGGATTTTTTGCTAAATTTTTTATTAGTGTGAGAATAGAATTCAAGGAGTGAGAAAAGTTTGACTTTATTCATTGAGATATATTCGCAATAATGAGTGGAATGTTTACACTATTAGAAGTTGATAGTGGAGTTGGTAGCAGCAATCATACAAGAGCACCAAACATTGCGGTAGAAATCACGAGAGGATCACGGCTCTGTCTTGAATGGGATGAAGTATATGCAAGATACGTGATATCTTTGAGCACATTTAGAATGGAGGATAAATTATGCTTCTCTGCAAAAGTTGATATAGCACATATGAATAAACTTCAAAGTGCTTTAAATGCAATAATGAAGCATATAGATGAAAATAAGTTATATCGATAATTGTATATGTACAATATATATTATTGTTGTAACTATTCGCGATCAATAAAAATGTTTTCGAAATCGAGAATGTCTCAATTCTTTTTCTTAGATTTTAGGTTATCGAATATTCTTAAAGTAGAACGAATCGTGGTTAGTCTATAGTCAGCAGTGAGACTGTTAGGATTAAAAAATGAATAAATTTTAGAAAGACAGAATTAGATCGAATCTTGTGATTATAGAACAATATTTGATTTTGGATGGCAATTTTCTCGATTTATCACTTCAACGGAAGATATTCTCACAGGGAACACTTGACAATATAATGGGGATGATTCTCCCACATTGGACTATTGTATGAAGCTTTTACGACGTGACTCAAATACTTTTATTCAATCTATTGATATATTATTGAAACAAAGCAGAACAATATCGTGGATATAATTTTGAAAACATTGCCATAGATTCTATGTAGATGGCTCCTCGTTTGAAAGGGGTAATGTAACGCCACGGAGTTACCCCTCTCCCATTCCCCTCTGAATTTATCGAATTTGGATCAGTTTCTTTTTAGCTGTGAGAGAGTTGACATCGGAAACCAAAAAAATATTCTATACATGTCCACTTTGTATGTACACACTTGGCAGTTGGTCATCATGTGAGAATTGTACAATTATTGATGACTATAATGAAAAGTGCAAATTATGCAATCCATGTAAATTGCATAGAGGCTATGCTGTACAAATTAAAGACTTAAATTGTACAAATTAAATTCATGTCTTGAAGAGATTTGTGACTCTCACCCTAGAGGACACCTATGCTCCAATTGCCACTATGACAAATGTGATCAGTGGGAGAATACTTATCCCGGTATGATTGGAAAGAACCCCAAACGTGATTTTAGTTTATTTCTACGATATTGGTATCGTCGTGGTTTTAAATTATTTTGGGAGGAAAAATCAGGTCTACGAATCAACTGTTGGGGTAACAAGACAATTTGGTTTCTACGTCATCGTTGTGACAACACTGCCTATTATGACTATAAACCTAGTGATTTTTATTTGGCTGTTACCGAATGTGATTCACCATTTGAAAAAACTGTATGTGATATTGCTTCAAATAGACAAATTGAAACACGTGAATTTCACACTATGAATGCAAATAGCATCATTTACTGTACAAAGAGATATGACAAGAGTGAAAATACATTGTACTGAAGAAAAATTTGACCCTGACTTTGCAGCCAATCAGGATCAGTATACAGTGAATTCAAATGATCTACCAGCATTAGTGGTTCTCGACAGTTGCCTATACTCCGAAGAAGAAAACTAAAGTGTAGAATAAATACACATTTTTGTATACATTTTTTCTTTATTAATAATCAAATTCACATAGATTTTTTAAGCACTTTACTCGTAGGGCACTAAAATCAATATTATACAGGTTTGAGAGAAAATATTGCACCATAAAGTCGTTCAGACGTGGATTGTCCACATAAATGTTGAGAAACTGCTTGTAAGTATAGCCGCGACATCTGAACACGAAAAATAGTAGTGCATGCAAACCACATCTTTTAGTCGTCAGATCCTGTACTCTCTTCCGATTTTGAATAATAGTTTCCCCATTGCTCTCAATATAGTTGCTGATGTGTGGAGTGTAGAATGTATAGGGTAGACCGAGAGGATCAAAAATTCAATCGTCTTCATTGTTTGAAAGAGGCACAACCAATGGCCGGTATTCACGGTTGACGGACTGCTATTAACAATAATTAGGGTATTGTTTGCACTTTGAATTTTGCCAAGAAAGTCCGAGGGCAGACAATAGGATCTGTATTTAGACATGTAGGGGTCCAGGTTAAATACGCTGATTATTTGACTGGTGTTCATGATGCAAGGTCTAGTAGAACACTGCCATTGGGAGTGATTTCGTAATAGGTTTCAAATTGATTTAGTGAGATTAGTGCAATACTCTCAGGTAATAGGTCGGAAAATTTACACTCTAAACGCACACTCCCCGTTCGTACTATTCTCATATCCTGGGTGCCAGACAGGTCTAGTGCAATGATACCATGTGTTTTAGCGAACATTTCTTCGGTTATACCATTTTCAAATAGTTGTGGATCATGATCTAGGGTTTGCATTGTCAACTCATACAATGTCCTATAGGATTTATCAAAAGATAGATTGTAGAGTGGGATACCATCTAATTTGCAGACAAGAGATAAAAGCCCAAACATATCAAATTTATGTGGGCATCCAGTCCACGATCCTATTGCATTAGCGCTTTTTACAAATGCCAAAGCTTATTTTGATGGAATTTCACCACTGATAAAGGATGAGTCGGTGAAGGTACGCGAGCTGTGGCAATATGACGTTAATTGGTGATTGTATGAGGAACAAGCAGTTTAATATTATTTCCACTGGCTCTCAGTTTTTCCACTGCCAAAGCAACAGAAATCATAACCTACTGTTTTTTTTTGTAAATGTAGTATTGTCGAGTTGAGCGAGAGAGAGTTACATCAGGATTGGCAGCAAGTTCTTTTCGTAAAATGAAATTTGATGGAGCAAGCGTAAAGTTTATATTCACTTTAACATTGGGTTGTAACCATTTGGGTATATAAATATGTCATGATATATTTTTCCAACTAGATGTAATTCACTAGCTTTAGCATTTTTAAGTGCATCTGTACTAGTAGTATCAGTAATATATTCATATCCATTGAGGTGCCTCTCATTTCCTTGTGTGTCATGGGTGTCATCAACATGAACTGCATATAGCTTGTATAATTCGAGAGATTGTTGCTTGTGCTCACCAAAGTGCCATTTATGTAGACACTGATTTGACGAAATAAAATTATGTAATATACAATTTTCATAGGATATTCCATCAGCACGAACTGGCAATGTATTGTCGGACTTCCGGACTTTCATTCATAAATCTATAAATGTCAGAGACATGTCCATAAAGTAGTCTTCATTGGAATGCATTTGAAAGTGGATATTATGGGGGAGGGGTTGTTGTGATAAAATTGTTCATAGTATCCATGTTTCACGCTCACATCAACATTTTCTGCATTGAATAGATTAAAAGATGAAGTGATTGAAGGTTGGGAATCCTTATGCGGTAGGTATGCCATCTATGAAAAGAAATCCAGTTTTGATCTAACAATTCTCTTCCTGGGGCTTCTTCTTCTGTTTACTGTACGTGTCGTCTTTTTCCTTCTTTCTTTGACAAGGGTGATGTCTTTCGTTTCTGACCTGAGTAGAGACTGATGGGTGGTGCACTGTTTCTCGACCTTTTTAAACTTTTTTCCATTTTGGTGAGACTTCAATTGTTCGCCAAGGGTTCGCGCACTGGACCTAAGATTTTCTGAAGCACATTTTTTAAAATCCTTGCCAGAGCTCCAATTGTATAGTGTAGAGGATGCAAAATCTGTCGCAGCTGGTACAATATATTTTCTAGCCAGAGGTAGGGTAGAGCGAAACAACTTAGCAAACCAACTGCCAAGACCATAGCCAGACATTGATGAACGACCTTTGTAATAGTCCATTCCATTGCCCACTTGTCTTGGGCCAAGAGTATTGACATAGCAGTCAATATCAGGACAAATGAATACCACTTTTCTATTAGACATCTTGTTGTTGTTGTTGCTGAATGGGTCGAAATGGCATGTAATCACAGCCAAATCTTTTGATATTGCTAGGGGATCACCTAATTCAGTTCTTAGTGTTAACTGATAGAGTTCCAATTAGGAGGTGTTTACGGGGGATATACTGAAGATGCTTTATATTGTTTTGATGAATATGTTCTTGATTGGTTTTTCGTTCAAGAATTTGTAGGAGGAGGACAAAGCTATTGCCACTGGATGTTTCAACAAATGAAGCGTAGAGAAATCCACAAGTGTCCGTGGAGAAGGCAGGTGGGTAGTCAGCAAAAATAAATTAGTGTTTCGAGCACTTTTTACCATTGATTATATTGAGATTAAATCCAAGAACATCTTTTAGATTATCATTGAGAATAACTTTTTCATCGGCAATGGGTGAACTAATGTAGATCTTGCCCTCCTCCTTTGAATACTTGAAATGAATGGCTCCTTTTTTACGAGAGGAAATTCTTTCATTGATAGAACGACATAAATCATTCATAAAGATGAGTTCTTCGTAGGGTAATTCAATATATGGATAATTCATCCAATCGATCTTTGAATTTGTTGTTGATCGCCTGGGGGTAGCGGCCAATCATGGGGTCTAATTTTTCTATCATATTTGTGATCTTTTCTCAGGATGTCATATGTATTTTTGAGAATACAGTCGACAAGAACCACTTCATATGCGCCGTCAAATTTATGGTGGGGAGAGTTTCGTCCAAAAATCACTGGTTCTATTCAAATCATTGTAGAGAGGATCGGAAACATTGGACATGAAGGTCACATAAAAATCATTGGGCATTTCTGATGTCTTCAACTGTAACCCAAGAATCAAAATCAGAGTTGTATCCTAGCCAACGAACAAGGAACTGTCTCTTGCCCCTGAGAGTACGACTCTTTAATGTCTTTTCAATTTGAAAAATTTACTACTGTTTCTAACTTTTTGTAGTTCGTATTTATAAAAACGCCGGGAATCTCATCATCTTTAGTGTCTCGCAGTCTATATGTCGTGGGTTCAGTGTTTAGGATTTTGGACACTTCAAAAAGTTCAGTGCTCCATAAATAATTCCCTTTTCAAAAATATTGGGGGTTCTATTATTCCAACAGTATCGCCAACATTGAATTCCTTCTTCACATTTTTTTTTCACTGGAGTATTGCTTTAGAAAACTATCAAATGTATTTTCACTGCAATGAACTTCCTGAGGGCTAACATTGGATAGGGATCGATGTGGTCGTTGGTTATATATTCGTATGATTTTTATCTAAATCATGAATAAAATCAGCAGTATTTTTCAGTGTGCAATATCTTGTAATTAATAGCGAATAGTTCTTATCAATCGTTCAGCAAATGTAGGCTTTATCAGAAGGTGACTATGATAGAGCTTTGTATTATATTTCAATAGAACCTTTTGCAAATGAGGATTATGAAATTCGTAACCGCGATCCGATTGAATTTTTTATAACAATCTTGTTCAAGAATACTTTCTAAAGCCTGAGCAACTTCAACACCTCTCTTTGATCGCAATGGAATGGCATATGCATAGCAACTAAAGACACTGATTGCCACTAGAATATATTTGTAGGGTGTATTTTGACGCCGTTGAATCGCGTCTAGAGTTAAAAGATCAGTTTGCATTATATGCAGAGGGAAAATGGCTTTAGTTTATCTATATTGTTTGCCACGAAGCCTGCGATTCCAATGCAGAGTGTAACCTGGTTCATTTTTTAGATACTCTTTTGCATTTTTTAAAGTGCACCATCTATGTCAGAGGCAACTTTAGAAAGCGTTTTGGGGGAACTTAGACTTCCCATTTCACCAATATTTTCATAGACATGTTTTAAAACTTCATCCATTTTAAAAGCAAACACGTAGTTTAATGTCCACTCCCCTTTTGCACACTCGAGGGTGGTGCTTGTGACGATGAGTTGATATCAATACGTCTTCGCTTTTGTCTCGCCGTCACTGTTGTTATTAAATCGCTGCTCTTGCTACTAGGAGTGCTAGTATTTTCCAAGATTGATTTAAAATCTTCATCTTATTCTTCGTTTTTAAGTGGTGTTGTTAGAGTACTGTCACCTCTACTATATTCTCTTAATATCTTTAGAATTTGCTTATTGCCAATAAGACTTTTGGGGAAGTTGGATGCATTTAGAAAGATGTATAGATTATTGTCAAACGATAAAAGTTCTTTACGATTCGTAACCATATCGCAAATTAAATCAAGTAGATTATAACTTTTTCCCTGAATTATAATTCGTTTCCCTGTGTTTTCAACTTGAACTTGATAATCACCATCACTTTCCAACATGATATATGTTAATACTCTTTTACTCTGTTCTCGATAGGTCACTGGCAATAGGTTTTGATATGCACTGCCAATTGATGTCACTATGGAATTCAATTCCTTCTCCTTTGATTGTGCTGCTGCTGCAGAATCTTGAGATGTTTCCTGTTTGTGATCAATTACACTGGATCTCTCACGATAAGGTCTATGTTTGTCCACACGACGCATAAATCTTGAAGTAAAACTAGCTTTTTATCATCGGCAGTATTTTCATCATTAATGAATTGCTTAGATTGTCTTCAAAGTATTCCACGGGTTCTATTGGAGTCAATTTATAGGGTTTAGCCCTCTAGAGAAAACTGTTTACAAGTCCCTACTCAGCAATTACTGGTAGTAAGGTGTAAAAAGCTACCGCCCGCTTGAAGGAGAGGTTTTCTTTTAAATATTTTTCCTTTGTTTTTGCAAGGCAAGGCACGTACAGTGGAACGATGTTGCTTTGTCTATTGTCTAACACCTTCTGGGAAGTGTACATTGCCCTCAGTTAAATTTAAGCAAAGTTCAGATATTAGATTAATGAATTCTTTGTCAACATCATGTTTGAGTATGACTTGCCTGAGTGGGGGTTTTGAAGTGCTTTAGAACAGAAAATAAGTGTCTATTTTCGTGTAGTTTCTTCAATGTCATGATGGCAACTAATAGCCTTTTCTACTGTTCACCGGAAGATATACAGTAAGTTCTTCGTCGAAAATATCTGTGACTATACGTAGATCCTCGGTGTATTCTGAATAAGATCTAGCAAAATGTACCCATAGGGCTTATTTGTCACCTGGCTGTACGCTTAAAGTAGAAATTTGGGAGCACCTGGATATATTTGCTTATTGAGAGTTATTAGAGAACTTGAATCACGAACAACTCAGTAGATAATATAGATGGTGCAATTCAAAGCAAGGGTTCTCATGCACTTGCTCTGATGAAACAGATTGTGTAGAACTAGGGCTATGGAAATGTGTTCATGGATGAGAGCGAACGGTAAAACAGTTGTAGCATTACCTGTGAGAACTGTGCAGTTGATTCAGCTAAATCATCAATAATCAACCATGAGTTTTACTCAATACTATTGAAAAAATCAAGTCCCCGTATGAATTGGTATATGGCATGGACGTGGCAGTGGCGATAGCTTTTATTTGGTCGTATGACTCTTGCCAAATACTATAGCAATAGTAAATTTTCTTTGGTTTTTCCAAAAACATTTTAAAACAATTTTTAATTATTTTAGCTAAAAGTGTAGTTTTGCCTGAGATTGACGGGCCACACAGAAACGACCTGAATGGTGTTTTTAAATTGATATATGCTGCTGTTGATGTTGACAACAGTCTGACTAAAACTAACTGTAAACCATACTTGTCTAATGAATAAATATAAATTTCCCTTTGATCTACCTAGTCAATAACAAGAACAAGAAAAATATTTTTTTTTTTCTTTATTGCCAAAAAACAACTTAAAATACAGCACGAATAGCAATATTTTCCATGTATCACCAAAAAACAGCACGAAATAGCAACATCAAGAAGAATATTTTTCTTTTATTGACAAAAACATCTTAAAATATAGCATGAACAATAGCAACACAGTTGAACAAATTTCTACATTAAGAAGAGAAAATGAAAATCCCCCCTCAAGAGTCCCCGCTTCGGGGCCGCGGGCCGGCTGCGGGAGCCCCCGGGGCCGCGCAGAATAACAAACTCTGTATACATAGCTAGCTGCTGCTGCAAAATGACAATTATTGACAAGATTGCCCCCCCCCCCCCCCACCCACCAAGTACTATTTGAATTTAAGTTAGCTTATCAAGACCGAGTTTGTTTCGATAGTCCACACATTCAACTCGATCTGAAATTCGATAGTGGTCGTGGGGGAGTGCCTTTACACCATTCTCGAGCACATAAACCTTGTCGGATATGCATGACATGACATTTTTTCCACTCTAACACTATAGTTCCTATACTGTAAAGAGCGAATTACTAGAACTTTTCCTCTTGGCACTAGGCAGCTATCTACACAGTTTCCGTAGACACTCATGTCCAACTTGTTTCTTACAAAGTGTGTAGGCACCCTTTTGCACGCCTGTTTTATATCCTTGCTGTGTGTTTCCACACAGTAAACCTTAGGACCGGGGAACACTCTTTTAGGTATTAAATCACTTCCGTCTCCAATTTAAAATTAATAGTTTATTGGGGGCCTGAAGTTTCACCAACTCGGGGTAGAGGGACTCATTCCAGTTAGTGTAGTCCATCCGCGAGCTGATGTGCACCCCATTTTCCAAATCATTTAATAAATCCCCAGTTTTAACTTTTAACAACAGAGAATCTGTGTCCCGTAGTAAACTTGAACCTTCCCCTCCCTTGGCCATTGTACCTTGCACACATGTAAAAGAACGACAACATGAGTTTTTTGGAAATTTCAAGTACTGAACTACCCTCCGCTATATTCTTGTTCGGAACAACATTTTTCTTTTTTTTCTTTGTAGTTTAACCAAATTCGGCTCTATGCTCGTGAATATTGTAAAATTGGGACCGGCAATAAATTCGTGCACATACTTTGGGTCATGTTACGACGTCACATCGTGATCTGTTTTCGGACGCTTTCACACATTTTGCCAAAAGCTGAATTTAAAATAAACTTTAAATTAATTTTTCGACTTTACTTTTTGCCTGTGAGAGTTTACTGACAAAGCTGTCAATAAACGTCTTCAAGTAGGGTTTCTGATCAAATTGCAGGGCCCTGTGTATTTTGTGACCCTGAAACCATTACTCACCATCCACCGCAATAGGACGTGGTGAACAACAATACTCTGTTTCGGGTCCAGATTGACAATTAATTTCTGCTTGGAGGGGCTCCAGTGCATGTCCATATCCTTTACCAAAGACCGATTGTATGGGCTCAATGACTCCTTGGTCATAGGTCTATTCACGCATGGAAATACAAAATCTTTTACTGTATCGTGAGGTTTCACTGTTATGTGTCCATCAATTTCAAAGAACCATCCTGTGGACCATTGTCCTCGACCTTGTGAATGTCGGGGATGTCACAAGGATTTTCAAGCCATTTGTAATTGCCACATGGTAAACAGTAGTGAGACATTGCCGAGGGGTACAATGAGTTCATGTCAAGACAAACTGCATAGACTTTACATCGGTGTCTTGTCCAGTTGGATCCGTTGTTAGGACGCGATCCCATGAAAAACATACCCACCCCTCATCGATCTTTCTACAAAAAGGTGTTGATCCAAATCGGTGATCAACCCTATTTCCTCCTACTAATTTTTAGAATTAGGTCCATGACGAGGTGCGGTGTGAAAAATAATAGCAATTTCTAGCCTTACCACGGGATAAATTTGGTCTGTGTGTTTGCAGACAATATCTAATAGAGTTAACACATCACTGGCCAAGTACATTCTACAATAATCCCAATCATTTTTACAATTACCCTTAGGCCCTACCCTCTTGGCAAATTCATAGTCCTCGTAGGGGCATTCACTATTGGTAAGTGGATTATTGAATGCATCCTTGGGAGGGAGTTTCTTCTCACTTAACCGTATGCCAGAGCAGCAATAGTCATATGCATATATGCCTTTACAGGTCAGTAAATCATATATTTCACTGTCTGGAAAGCGCTGTTTAAACCGAGTGAAACTATCAAAATTGTCACTTTTCTGCACCTGGTTGACTGAGAGTTGACTGAGAGCCTTGGGAAAAAAAAACTGAAAGAATAAAAAACGGATTTTATTCCAGCACGTATGTCCATTATCCACTGCCTGCCATTTCAACTCTAAAAGCACCAGCTTTCTCAGCAGATTTCGGGATAATATTGTAGGTAAATGAGTTGTTTACCCATGGAGTATCTACTCCGGCTCCCTCTCTGTGCATACATGCCAAAGCCGGTAAAATAAATGTCAAACTCATAATTTGTATTGTGAATGAAACCGGTATAATAAAAAACTGCTGGCTTACATTCACATTGCATGAGTGGTGTGCACAGCTCGGAAATTACTACACCCCCTGAACATATTTCCTGCCACAAGTGACTATGGTCACTGACTTTCCCCTTCCCCCCTCTAGTCTTTTCCCCCCTAGTCCCTTTTCCTTAGCCCCCTCTTCAAATTGCCCCTTACAAAACCAACATATATTCTGATTTTTAAAAGCCGGGCGATCCTCTGCTGACAATATCATCGGGTAGTGGGTATTTCTCAAACGGGAAATAGCTCTATTTGCAGTGAAAATTAATCTAGTCAATGCCTTGATAATGCACTCATTCTCGTCCAATGTTTCAACTATTTCGAACAATTGCATAGTGTTAGAGCTATCTCTTTGTGCATGGGCATAGGAATCCGCAATAGCTTGATGTTCTTTGATACGATTCGGAAATTGTGGGTCATTCACATCCACCAGCTTAGCTTTACAGTCCAACTTATTTTATTGCATTGCAAGAGCGTACTCTGGAAATTTTTAAAACGTAAAATGGCACGGTCACCCGAAACTATTTCCACCGATTGATATCCATGACGCCTGCTATGTTTCATGTGATTTTGTAGCTTTAATTCAGTCCAAAATCTAGACAGGCATGTGGACAATAGTATCGTGTCCCCCCTATTCTTTCACTCCACCAGAACTCTACTAATATCCGTAATAGGATTGAAATAGCCAATTGAATTGGGTTTCACTAGGCGGTGTGTACAACAACCAAACCCAGTTTTTTCACCAATTCAATCGACGGGGCCCTTACTGGGAATATTACACTCTTTTTATTAGAACGCATACCCCTCTTGAAATTCTGTTTCGTATTGGAGCACAGTAACATCGATATTTAAATGGGCATTGGCCCGTTCAAAAATATCTATTGTCCTGAGTGTTACCGGAAATTTTTCCGCTAAACAAAGAGAATCTACTGTGGTAAAATCAGAGCCCTCTTTCCCATGCATGTACAGTATTCCAAATTTTTCTTTGAAGTTTCATCTGTCAGAGGTTAGAAAACTGATATGAAGAAAGCATAAATGAAACATTTTTGGCCTGTTTCGAAACAGATTCGTTGAACGCCCTGACATCCTTCTAAATCGGGATTATATTTTTTGTTACCCAAAACTGTACCCTTGTCCCTATGCCCCCCTTAAAATAATTTTTTCTTTAAATTTACATATATTTACACTTAAATTTTCAATAAATAAAACCACTGACCCACTACCATTCTCATTATAATTTTGGAGATGAGTGATAAAATTGTCAATCCGTTGCATAAATACTGTCTCGTAATTCTCAAATGAGTGTGCAACACCTACATCTTGGTGTGTACATAATGATCATACATCTCAATTTGACTCTCATTTAGATAAAATATTTTTAAAACAATTGATGCCTTAATGGAGTCCCGACCCCCCACACCTGAATCTGGTTTTCTAAAAGTAAACGAATTTTTTTCTACATATTCATGAACGATATAACGGGGTCGGTTATAAAATTTTCCCCCGTAAGTGTATTAAATGGGTCCCAAATTTTGCAGTAAAAAACGGCTATTGTATTCAATATCGAATTTGTTTGTTGAAATTCCGGTAGCGATGAGAAATGTATATCATTACCCCTCCTTCTTGTATATCATCATTATCTAAACCCTCCATCTCTTGTATATTTATCATCAGAAAAAAAAAACAACAACCCCTCCCCCGCTTTGTTCCACAATAAGGTTTTCTGGTTCGTGTACTAAAATCCCATCGAAGCCATTTCATTCTCCATTAAATTTGATCGTATAGGGACTATATTCATTACAGATACTGATAGTACAGATACACTTAAAAATGCTACAACTAGTCAATTACATCTAGTTGGAAAAATATATCATAAGATATTTAATATACCCCAATGGCTACCACAGAATACTAAAGTGGATATAAAGTTGACGCTTGCTCCATCCAATTTCATTTTACGAAAGGAACTTCCTGTCAATCCTGATGTAACTATCTCCTTAACCTCGGCAATACTACATGTATGAAAGCAGCAGGTTAGGAGTTCTGTTGCTTTGGCAGTGGAAAAACTGAGAGCCAATGGAAATAATATTAAAATAATTGTACCTCATACAATCACCAATCAACGTCATATTGCCACAGGCTCACGTACCTTTACCGACTCGTCCTTTATCAATGGCGAAATTCCATCAAAATTAGTATTTGCATTTGTAAAAAGCACTAGTGCAATAAGATCGTGGACTGGCTGCCCACATAAATTTGAGATGCTTGGGCTTTCATCTCTTGTCTGCAAAGAAAATGGAATCCCACTACAATATATCTTTTGATAAATCCTATAGGACATTGTATGAGTTGACAATGCAAACCCTAGATCATGATTCAAAACTATTTGAAAATGTTATAACTGAAGAAATGTTCGCTAAAACACGTGGTATCATTGTACTAGACTTGTCTGGCACTCAAGATATGAGTATAGTACGAACGGGGAGTGTGCGTTAAGAGTTTGCATTTGCCGACTCAGTACCTGAGAGTATCGCTCTAATCTCGTTAAATCAATTTGAAACCTATTGGGAAATCACTCCTGAAGGCAGTGTTTTACTAGACCTTGCACCATGAACACTAGTCAAATAAACAGTGTATTTAATATGGACCCCTACATGTCCAAATACAGATCCTAATGTTTACCATCGGATTTCCTTGGAAAAATTCGAAGTGCAAACAATACCCTAATCATTGCTTATAGCAGTCTGTCGACTTTGATACCAGCCATTGTCTGTGCATCTTTCAAACATTGAAGACTATTGAATTTTTTGATCCTCTTGGCCTACCCTATACATTCTACACTCCACAAATGAACAATTATATTGAAAGCAGTGGGAAAACTATTATTCCAACCAGAAGATAGTGCAGGATCTAACGAATAAAAGCTGCGGTTTTCACGCGCTGCTATATTTCGTCTTTAGATGTAACGGTTATACATACAAGCAGTTTCTCAATATTTACGTATACGATCCGAGTCTGAAACGACTTTATGGTGGAACATATCCTCTCAGACCTGTATAATATTGATTTTAGTGCCCTACGAGTAAAAGTGTTTTAAAAATGTATGCAAATTTCTTTATTAATAAAAAATGTATACACACAACGACAATGTCTTTATTCTACACTTTAGATTTCTTCTTCTTCTGTGTATAGGCAACTTTCAAGAACCACTAATATGGTAAATCCTTTGAATTGACTATATATTGATCTTGATTGGCTAAAAAGTCAGGGTCACATTTTCCACAGTACAAAGTAACTTCATTCTTATCTATCTCTTTGTATAGTCGATGATACTTTTTGCATTCATATTGTGAAATTCACGTGTTTCAATTGGGTTTTTGAAGCAATATCACATACAGTGTTTTCAAGTGGTGAATCATATTCTGTAACAGCCAAATAAAAAATAACTAGGTTTATAGTCATAATAGACAGTGTCGTCACAACGATGACGTAGAAACCAAATTGTCTTGTTACCCAAACAGTTGAATCATAGACCTGATTCTTCCTCCCAAAATAATTTAAAACCATGACGATACCAATCTCGTAGAAATAAACTTAAATCACGTTTAGGGTTCTTTTCAATCATACCAGGATAAGTATTCTCCCACTGATCACATTTGTCATAGTGACAATTGGAGCATAGTTGCCTCTAGGGTGAGAGTCACAAATCTCTTCAAGACATGAATTACAGCCTTTAATTTGTACTGCATATCCTCTATGTTATTTGTACAGATTGCATAATTTACACATTTCATTATACTCATCAATAGTTTGCAATTCTCACATGATGACCAACTGCGAAGTGTATACATACATAGTGGACAAGTAAAGAACATTTTTTTGGTTTCCATTGTCAATTCTCTCACAGCTATAAAGAAACTGACCCCCGTTCGCTAAATTCAGTGGGGGAAAGAGAGGAGTAACTCTGTGACATTAAATAACCTGTTTTGAAGAGAGAGTCATCTACAAAGAATCTATGGCAATGTATTCCAAATTATATCCACGATATTATTTTGCTTTGTTTCAGTTAATATATCAATAAATTGATCATAAGCATTTGAGTCACGTCGTAAAAGCTTCATACAATAATCCAACGTTAGAGAATCATTCCCCATTATATTGTCAAGTGTTTCCCTGAGAAAATATCTTCCGTTGAAGAGTTAACTCGAGAAAATCGTCATCTAGAATCAAACGTTTTTCCATAATCAAAAGATTCGACTTACTTCTCTCTTTCTCAAATTCATTCATTTTTCAATCTTAAAACTCTCATTGCTGACCCTAGACCAACCACGATTCGTTCTACTTCAAGAATATTCGATAACCTGCTTAAAAAAATCTAACAAAAGAAAGGGAACATTTTCGATTTTGAAACAATTTTATTGTGGTTGAGCCTAATTACAACAATAATCTATACACATATACAATTACCGGTATAACTTATTATCCTCAATATACCTCACTATGGCATTTAAAGCACTTTGAAGTCTATAAACATGTACTATATCGACTTTCGTAGCGAAGCATAATTGGTCCTCCAATTTAAATTTATTCAAAGATATCACATATCTTCCATATACTTCTTCCCACTCGAGATAAAGTCGAGATCCTCTCGTGATTTCTACCGCAATGTTTGATGCTCTTGTATCATTGCTGCTGCTACCAGCTCCACTATCAACTTCTAATAGTGTAAACATTCCTCTCATTATTGCAAATATATATCTTGCCAAATAAATAAACGAGTAAAGTCAAACTGTTCTCACTCCTTGAATTCTATTCTCACGCTAATATCTACTATACTGACAATCCTTCCTTTTATTAGTTGCACTTGCTAATACCTCTTGGGGCTATTGTGCAAATCCATTGATAATCAGTTCTCAGAAATCTGGTCTGATGTCACTTAGCCTAGTATTCTAGCTCAGTTATGGCCTAGAAAAAGGTGTATGATCTTTTTCGCCCTGTGTTGTTCGCCCTGTATCCGAACCCCTCCCCCTACTTAAGCTGATACTTAAGTTCTTCACTGATATTAATCGTCAGCTGAAGGCACCTGATGAACTGAAGGCACCTGATGAACTGGAGGCACCTGATGAACTGCAGGCACCTGATGAAAAGGAGGCACCTGATGAACAGGAGGCAGTAGTCAGCGATTTTTTTTTAAGTCTTATCTCTTTTTATCCTCAAAGCTGTATATTCTTGCAGTTGTGAATAATGAAACAAAGTTAAGTGAAAAAAAAATTATGGAGGTCTAGATCAGATTAGACGGTGGTTAAAAAGTAAAAACAGTATTTAATTGTAATAGAGATTAAAAACGTTAAAACAATAAGCCAGACTTTCTATCTCGTCTTTAGATTTTCAACCATTTAGAGAATTCTGCAACTATGCTACTTCAACAGCCACGACTGGTGGTAACATTAGAAATATACTTGAGCTAAGTTAACAATACGGTATAGCCAGAAATTTGGAAATCTCTAATCAGTCTCTCAAAATAATTTACCATTTTTAAAACCATAAATCCTAAAAAAAAAATTGCTTTTAAACTGGCTAACCTACAAAAAAAATTTTATTTATATTATTACTTTGTGCGTCATTCAGATAATCCTTCAATAGAAAACGAATCAATTGCATACCACAAAGAAACCTAGCTCTTACCTCTGAGCATATTATGAGTTAAGTGCCTAGTTACAACGAAATTTGGTTTAGCTTCCCCTTCTGCTGAATGTGCCTATGACAAGAATGTAGGACCCTTTCTTCCTCTTTCATAGAAATCAAATCAAAAAGATCCTTGACTCTGAGAAGGCTACATTGGGGTTTCAAATGATAAGTCTGATGACAGAATAAGTTTGGTTGAGATCCTACAGACCATTTTGTTATGTGTTTTGTCTTTGTTGCAGCTATTATTTCCCAAAAACTTTAAAGGATTTACCATGGATATAATAGATGACTTTAAAATTTTAAATTCGGAATAGAGTTGCAGAACCTCGTCACTTTCCAATTAAAACGAACTAAAAACAAGCGGTAATTACTCGATCATATGAAATCAAACAGTTCGTGGTAACGAACTGTAAGTAAGGAGCGACCCGGCTCAATAGCAACAGAAACTCTAAAAAATTGTTTTTTTTTTTTTTTTTTTTTAAATATACATCAAAAGAATTAGGTTTTTATGCTTATTTCAAATATATAATTTCTATCAAGTTTAGTCTTACCCATCAAAGTTACGCCCCTGAGATAACTTGCCTTATTTTCGAAAAAAGCGGAAAACATCCCCTAAAGGTCATAAAACTTTAATGTACATCACACCATCAGATTCAGCGTATCAGAGAACCCTACTATAGAAGTTTCAAGCTCCTATTTGCAAAAATGTGGACTTATGTATTTTTTGCCAGAAGAAAGATCACGGATGCGTGTTTTATTTTGTTTTTTTTTTTGTTTTTTTTTTTTCCAGGGGTGATCGTATTGACCCTTGAAAATCGCGGGAGGGCTCATTTGAACGGAAATTAAAAGTTTTAGTGCCCTTTTTAATGAACCAAAAAAATGAAGGACCACTAGGCCCTCTCATACGCTTTTTTTTCCCAAAGTCACCCGATCAAAATTTTGAGATAGCCATTTTTTCAGCATTATCGAAAAATACAATAACTATGTCTTTTAGGATGATTTAATCCCCCACAGTCCCAGGGGGAAGGTCTGCAAGTTATGAACTTTGCCCAATGTTTACCGACGACATTGGTTATTATTGAAGTATACAGAAGTTTTCAGGGGGATTTTTTCTAGTAATTGGGGGGTCAGGGGTTATGTGGGAGAATGTTTTTTCTGGAGGAAGTTTTCATGGGGGAGAAAACACATGGGCTGGATTTCCTACAATATTTAAAAAAAAACGATCAGAAATTAAAATTAAAAATAACTATTTTTTCAACTGAAAGTAAGGAGGAACGTCAAAACTTAAAAACGAACAGAAATTATTACGTATATGATAGGGTTCGGCCCTAGTCATTACCTCGCTCTTTACGCTAAAGTTTTTTTTGTACTCTCATGAAAGCTATTTATTCTAATTAACGGCCTTTGTGACTAAGGGGTCATTCTTAAAGAATTGGAACAAAATTTTGAACTTCAGCATAAAGAGCGAGGTTTTGACTAGAGGGCGAACCCTCTAATATACGTAATAAAAATATATGAATATAGAAGTTCGTTTTCGTAAGCTGATTTGTAAGTTACGTCAGATCAAAAACTTCGAGAAAACCATTTAGCTAAAACAAAAAAGTAAAATTAACATGTAATTTTTGTTTTAATTATTCATGTACTGTGAGCCAAAACCTAAGCTACATTAATTCAAAAACGTTCAGAATGTATATAAAAAAATCAAGTTTTTTTTTAACTGAAAGTAAGAAGCAAAGTTAAAACTTAGAACGAACAGAAATTATTCAATATGAAAGGGGCTGTCCCCCTCCTCAATGCCTCGCTCTTTACGCTAAAGTTTGACTCTGTCTCAAACTTTATTTTTTTCAAAACAATAGAGAACTTTAGCGTAAAGAGTGAGGCGTTGAGAAGGGGACAGCCCCTTTCATACACGGAACAATTTCTGTTCGTTTTAAGTTTTAATGTCGCTCCTTACTTTCAGAAAAAAAACTTGTTTTTTTTTTTTATCTAATTAGGCTTAGGCTCAAGGAGATGCAAGTATAAACAAAAGAAGAAAAAAAAACATTAATCCTGTCCCCATGCAAAAAATTCTGTTCAGAGGCAACGCTATAGCTATGCCTATAGAAAAAAGTAATGCGGCTCCAATGTTTATTTTTTTTTCCAGAGGGATTTTATATGGAAGGTGTCGTGGTATAAACTTCAAAGAGGGCATATTCGATTGGAAATCGAGAGTTCTAGTGCCCTTTTTCATAGGCAGCGCGCTAGCACTGCCTAAGTAAAGAACGATGTGGGCACAATGTGTTGTGTTTTTTTTCCTCCATACCCGGGCACTTCATATCGAAGGAGTTGTCGTAGAAAGTTCAAAAAGGGCTCATTCGATTGCAAATTGGAGTGACTAGTGCCCTTTTTAATAGTCGAAAGTGATTGGAGGGCAACTAGCCCCCCCCCCCCCACGCCCATCATTCCCCCAAATACATCCAATCAAAATTTTGAGATAGCTATTTTGTTCAGCGTAGTTGATTTCAAAATAGAAAATATCTTTTTGAGGAGGGACACTCCCCCAAATCCCTTGGGGCAAGGGTTTTAAGTTATGCCCTGGGGGCATATAAGGTTTTTTTATAGAAGGCGTTGTCGTAGAAACTTCAAAAAAGGCTCATTCGATTGGAAATTCAAAGGGCTAGTGGCCTTTTTAATAGTAGAAAGTTATTGGAGGGCAGCTAGCCCCCCCCCCCGACGCCCATCATTCCCCCAAGCATATCCAATCAAAATTTTGAGGTAGCGATTTTGTTCAGCGTAGTTGATATCCAGATAGAAAATATCTTTTTGAGGAGGACACTCCCCAACAAACCTCGAAGGCGTTGTCGTAGGCGTGTTATCATTCGATTGGAAATTCAAACGGCTAGTGCCTGTTTTAATAGTCGAAAGTGATTGAAGGGCAAACTAGCCCCCCCCCCCCCCCGAACGATTTGGGCACAATGTGTTGTTTTTTTTGTTTTTTTTTTTTCTCCACACCCGGGCACTTCGTGTCGAAGGAGTTGTCGTAGAAAGTTCAAAAAAGGCTCATTCGATTGCAAATTGGAGTGGCTAGTGCCCTTTTAAATTGTCGAAAGTGATTGGAGGGCAACTAGCCCCCCCCCCCAAGCCCATTATTCCCCAAACACATCCAATCAAAATTTTGAGATATCAATTTTGTTCAACGTATTTGATTTTCCGTTAGAAAATATCTTTTTGAGGAGGACACTCCCCCACAACCCTCGGGCAAGGGTTTTAAGTTAAGCCCTGGGAGCATATAAGGTTTTTATAGAAGGCCTTGTCGTAGAAACTTCAAAAAAGGCTCATTCGATTGGAAATTCTATGGGCTAGTGCCCTTTTTAATAGTCGAAAGTGATTGGAGGGCAACAAGCGCCCCCCCCATGCCCATCATTCTCCCAAACACATCCAATCAAAATTTTGAGATAGCCATTTCGTTTAGCGTAGTTGATTTTCAGATAGAAAATATCTTTTTGAGGAGGACACTCCCCCACAACCCTCGGGCAAGGGTTTTAAGTTATTCCCTGGGGGCATATAAGGTTTTTATAGAAGGCGTTGTCATAGAAACTTCAAAAAAGGCTCATTCGATTCTAAATTCAAAGGGCTAATGTCCTTTTTAATAGTCAAAAGTTATTGGAGGGCAACTAGCCCCCCCACGCCCATTATTCCTTCAAACACATCCAATCAAAATTTTGAGATAGCTATTTTGTTCAGCGTAGTTGATTTTCAGATAGAAAATATCTTTTTGAGGAGGAAAATCCCCCACAACCCTCGGGGCAAGGGTTTAAGTTATGCCCTGGGGCATATAAGGTTTTTATAGAAGGCGTTGTCGTAGAAACTTCAAAAAGGCTTATTAGATTGGAAATTCAAACGGCTAGTGCCTGTTTTAATAGTCGAAATTGACTAGAGGGCAACTAGCCCCCCCCCCAAACGATTTGGGAACAATGTGTTGTTTTTTTGTTTTGTTTTCTCCATACCCGGGCACTTCGTATCGAAGGAGTGGTCGCAGAAAATTCGAAAAAGGCCCATTTGATTGCAAATTGGAGTGGCTAGTGCCCTTTTTAATAGTCGAAAGTGATTGGAGGGAAACTAGCCCCCCCCCCACTCCCATTATTCCCCCAAACATATCCAATCAAAATTTTTGAGATAGCCATTTGGTTCAGCGTAGTTGATTTTCCCGATAGAAAATATCTTTTTGAGGAGGATACTCCCCCACAACCCTCGAGGCAAGGGTTTTAAGTTATGCCCTGGGGGCATATAAGGATTTTATAGAAGGCGTTGTCGTAGAACTTCAAAAAAAGCTCATTCGATTGGAAATTAAAAGGGCTAGTGCTCTTTTTAATAGTCGAAAGTTACTGGAGGGCAACTAGCCCCCCCCCCCACGCCCTTCATTCCCCCAAACACATCCAATCAAAATTTTGAGATAGCCATTTTGTTCAGCGTAGTTGATTTCCAACTACGGAAAATCAAAAGATATAGAAAATAGCTTTTTTTTGGAGGACACATCCCCACAACCCTCGGGGCAAGGTTTTAAGTTATGCCCTTGGGGCATATAAGGTTTTTCTAAAGGTATTGTCGTAGAAACTTCGAAAAAGGCTCTTTCGATTAGAAATTCAAACGGCTAGTGCCCGTTTTAATAGTCAAAAGTGATTGGGGGCAACTATCTCCCCCCCCCCCCGCGCCAACCATTCCCCCAAACACATCCAATCAAAATTTTGAGATATCCATTTTGTTCAGTGTAGTTGATTTCTAGATAGAAAATATGTTTTTGAGGAGGACACTCCCCTACAACCCTCAGGGCAAGGGTTTTAAGTTATGCCCTGGGGGCATATAAGGTTTATGTAGAAAGCATTGTCGTATTTTTTAGGGAGCCCCCCCCCCCCCACCCCCCCCCCCCCCCCCCCCCCCCCCCCCCCCCCCCCCCCCCCCCCCCCCCCCCCCCCCCCCCCCCCCCCCCCCCCCCCCCCCCCCCCCCCACCCCCCCCCCCCCCCCCCCCCCCCCCCCCCCCACCCCCCCCCCCCCCCCCCCCCCCCCCCCCCACCCCCCCCCCCCACCACCCCCCCCCCCCCCCCCCCCCCCCACCCCCCCCCCCCACCCCCCCCCCCCCCCCCCCAACCCCCCCCCCCCCCCCCCCCCCCCCCCCCCCCCCCCCCCCCCCCCCCCCCCCCCCCCCCCCCCCCCCCCACCCACCCCCCCACCCCCCCCCCCCCCCCCCCCCCCCCCCCACCCCCCCCCACCCCCCCCCCCCCCCCCCCCCCCCCCCCCCCACCCCCCACCCCCCCCCCCCCCCCCCCCCCCCCCCCCCCCCCCCCCCCCCCCCCCACCCCCCCCCCCCCCCCCCACCCCCCCCCCCCCCCCACCCCCCCCCGACACTCCCCCACATCCCTCGGGGCAAGGGTTTTACGTTTATGGCCAGGGGGCATAAAAGTTTTTTATAGAAGGCGTTGTCATAGAAACTAAGGTTTTTAATATAAGGTTTTTTATAGAAGGTGTTGTCGTAGAAACTTCAAAACAGGCTCATTCGATTGGAATTCAAGAGGGCTAGTTCCATTCTTAATAGTCGAAAGTGATTGGAGGGGAACTAGCCCCTCCCCCGCGCCCATCATTGGCCCAAACGCATCCAATTAGAATTTTGAGATAGCCATTTTGTTCAGAGTTGTTGATTTCCACTTAGAAAATACGGTTTTTTAGGAGGACACTCCCCAACGACCCTCAGGGCAAGGGTTTTAAAGTTATATCCTGGGGTTATAAGGTCTTTAAAGTAGGCGTTTACATAGAAATTTCAAAAGGGGCTCATTTGGTAGAAAATTCAAAGGGCTAGTGCCCTTTTTATAGTTGAAAGTGATTGTAGGGCAACTAGCCCCCCCCCCACGTCCATCATTCACCAAAACACATCCAATCAAAATTTTTAGATAGCCATTTTGTTCAGCGTGGTTCACTTCCAGATAGAAAATATGTTTTTGAGGAGGACACTCCCCCACAACCCTCAGGGCAAGGTTTTTTAAGTTATGCCCAGGGGCATAAAATGTTTTCATAGAAGGCGTTGTCGTAGAACCTTCAAACAAGCTCAGTCGATTGGAAATTCAACGGCTAGTGCCCTTTTTAATAGTCGAAAGTGAATGAAGGGTAACTAGCCCGCCCACGCCCATCATTCCCCCAAAGACATCCAATAAAAATTTTGAGATAGCCATTTTGTTCAGCGTAAATGATTTACAGATAGAAATATATTTTTGAGGAAGATACTCCGCCACAGCCCTCAGGGCAAGGGTTTTAAGTTATGCCCTGGGGGCATATAAGGTTTTTATAGAAGACGTTGTCGTAGAAACTTCATAAAAGGGCTCATTCTATTTGAAATTCAAACGGCTAGTGCCCTTTTAATAGTCGAAAGTGATTAGTAATATGTTTTGTTGTTGTTGTTGTTTAGACCAGGGCACTTTATATCGAAGGAGCTGTCGTGGGAACTTCGAAAGGGCTCATTCGATTGAAAATAGGAAGGGCTGATGCCCTTTTTATAGTCGAAAGTGATGGGAGGGTAACTAATCCCCCTTCCACTCCCACCCTCCCATTTGCCCATTATGTTTAAAAACTAAATGTTGCCTCAAGATTAAATCAAAATGCACTGTGATAATGCTAATTCCCAATAAGGCATCTCAGCAGTATCCCAAGAAAGACTGAGGGTATTTTGTTCAAACTTTTGAGGCTACTTCTGCTCTTAAAATTTAACCAAATCAAAATGGTGTAAGTGTATCAAAGCTATCAAAGAAAGTAAACAGTTTTTTTTTGCGAATATTATCAAGTTTTCCATTTAAGGTCAACTAGAGGAGGTATGAAACTAAGTTAAACAGTACTATTTGTGTCCAGATTTTTAAAACATGGTGTATGTTGTTAAAAATTGCTGAAAACTTTTCTCCAGCATACAAATAGCAGGCCAAACTATAAAGTCTTAAAAAACGAATAGATTTAAAGTGTTATTTTCTTTTTCCTGAAAAGACTATGTCAATATAAAACGAACAGAAATTAATTAAAAAAACTTTTCCACAAAATAAATTTTTCAAAGAAAAGTAAAGAACTCCATTAAACAAAAAATGAGCAAAAATAAAATCAAATAATCTACCAAGCTCGAAACTACCACAAATCAGCATCGATAAATAAATGAAACCCAAAACGAACAGAAATTAAAATAAATAACAGAGTCAAACTCAAAACGAGCAGAGATTAACACAAGTTGGGCGAAAAACCCCTATGCCAGAACAAAAATTTGCACTTTACTGAAAAAAATATAATTGTTTCTACTTTTATAACTTTAATAAATCAAATAATTTTTAAAATTTTGATTGCTAAATATCAGTATTTGTATATTAAACTGACAATGCACATTCATTTGTATTTTTTCAGTAAAGTGCAAATTATGTTCTGGCCAAGCCCTTTTTTCCCAAATGTATCCGACTAAAATTTTTAGATTGTCATTTTCTTAAGAACAGTTCAATGGTCACATAACAAAAATTACAGTGTCGACACAACCCCCAGGGGCCCGGGGTGGGGGGGGGCTTTGTAAGTTATGCCCTGGGTGCATATATGGTTCTTATGGAAGGAATGCTCAGTAAAACTTCAGAATGGGCTCATTTGATTGGAAATCGAAAGTTCTAGTTCACTTTTTAAGAGTAAAAGATATCGGAGGGTAACCAGCCCCCTCCCTCACGCCCTTTTTCCCCAAATGCATCTGATAAAAAAATTTGAGATAGCCATTTTGTTAAAAATAGTTCAAAAATCATATAACAAAAAACCCGGTGTCGACAAAAACTCCCCAGGGCCCGGGGAGGCGTTGTTAGTTATACCCTGGGGGCATATATGATTCTTATGGAAGGAATGCTCGTATAAACTTCAAAGAGGGCCCATTTGATTGTAAAGTGAAATTTCTAGTTCACTTATAAAGAGTCAAAAAAGATCAGAGGTCACCTAGCCCCCCCCCCTATCCACGCCCTTTTTTCTCAAAATCCATCCGATAAGAACTTCGAGATAGCCATATTTCAAAAAATAGTAGAGACCATATATTGAAAACTCCGGGGTCAACACAGCCCTAGGGCTCGAGGGCAGGCATTGTAAGTTATACCCTGGGGAATATACATGGTTCTTGTGGAAAGGATGCTCGTATAAACTTCAGAGAGGGCTCGTTTGATTTTAAATTGAAAGTTCTAGTTCAGTTTTTGAGAGTCAAAAGAGATTGGGGGTAACAAGCCTCCCCCCAACGCCCCCCTTTCCCAAATGCATCCGATAAAAACTTTGAGATAGCCATTTTGTAAAAAATTGTTCAAAAGTCAGATAACATAAACTCAAGTGTCGGTACAATTCCCCAGGGCTCGGGCACAATCGTTGTAAGTTATGCCTGGGGCATATATGGTTCTTATGAAACAGATGCTCGTATACGCTTCAGAGAGGGCTCATTTGACTGGAAAACGAAAGTTTGAGTTCGCTTTTTAATAGTCAAAAGAGATCCGAGGGCCACTGGCCCCCCCCCCACGCCATCTTTTTCAAACCTAGCTGATGAAAATTTTGAGATAAACATTTTGTTAAAAATATTTCAAATTTTGGATAAGAAAAAATCCGGTGTCAATAAAACCCCAGGGCCCGGGGGAAGGTGTTCTAAGTTATGCCCTGAAGTCATGTACGACTCTTACAAAAGGGATGATCGGATTAAGTTCATAGAGGTATCATTTGATTGTAAATTGAAAGTTCTAGTTCCCTTTTTAAGAGTCAAAATATTGAAAGGCAACTAGCCCCCCCCCCCTACCATGCCCTTTATTCCCCAAACCCATCTGCTGAAAATTTTTAGATAGTCATTTTTTTAATTGTTTAAAAATTAGATAACAAAAACTCCTCCAGTGTTGACACAGCTCCCCCCCCCCCCTGGGGCCGGGGGGATAGACGTTGTAAGTGTTGTCCTGGGGGCGTATATGGTGCTTACGATAGGGATGCTCGTATAAACCTCAGAGAGGGCTCTTTTGATTGAAAATTGAAAATTCTAGTTCAGTTTTTAAGATTCAAAATGTATCCGAGGGCAACTAGCCCCCCTCCCCACACACACCCTTTTCCCCAAACCCATCCGATAAATTTTTCAGATAACCATTTCGTTAAAAATAGTTCAAAGTTAAGATAAGAAAACTCCTGTGTCAACGCAACCCCCCAGGGACTGGAGGCAGGCATTGTAAGTAATGCTCTTGGGGCTTATATGGCTCTTATGGAACGGATACTTCTTTAAACTTCGAAGACGGCTCATTTGATTGAAAATTGAAAGTTCTCTTTCAATTTTTAAGATTCAAAAGAGATCGAAGAGCAACTAGCCCCCCCCCCTCCACGCCCTATTTTCTTAAAACCCATCCAATAAGAACTTTGAGAGAGACATTTCTTCAAAATGGTTCAAAGATCATATAACGATAACTACGGGGTCGACAGAATCTTTCAGGACCCGGGGTAGGAATTGTAATTTATGCCCGATGGCAATATATAGCTGTTATGGAAGGGATACTCGTATAAATTTCAGAGAGGGCTTATTTGATTGGAAATTGAAAGTTCTAGTTCAGTTTTCAAGAGTCAAACGGGATCAGAGGGCAACTATCCCCACCATGCCTCTTTTCCCCCAAATGTATCCGATAATAATTTTGATATAGCCATTTTGTTAAAAATAGTTCAAAGGTCAGATTAAAAAAACCTAGTGTTGACACAACCCCCAAGACCCAGATTCAGGTGCTGCAAGTTATGCCCTGGTGGCATATATGATTCTTATGGGAGATATGCTCGTACAAACTTCAAGAGCGCATTTGAATGGAAATTGAAAGTTCTAGTTCAATTTTTAAGAGTCAACAGAGATTGGAAGGCAGCTTGTCCAACATCTATGTCCTTTTTTTTCTGAAAACCATCCGATCCAAATTTTGAAATAGCTATTTTTTTAAATAGTTCAAAGGTCAGATAAGAAAAAACTCCAGTGTCGACACAACCCCCCAGGGCCCGGGGGTTAGGGGTTTTACGTTGTGTCCTGGGGCCGTATACGGTTCTTAGGAAGGGAAGCTCCTATAAACTTCAGAGAGGGCTCATTTGATTTGAAATTAAAAGTTCTTTTTCACTTTCTCAGAGTCAAAAGAGATGGGAGGCCAACTAGCCCCTCCCCCTCCCCAGTCTTTGTCATCCCCAAACCCATCCGATAAAAATTTTGAGGTGGCCATTTTGTTAAAAATAGTTTCAGACACCAGATGCTAAAACTCTGGGGCTGACAAAACCCCACAGGTCCCGGAGATAGACGTTGTAATTTATGCCCTGGGTGTATATATGGCTCCTATAGAAGGGATGCTCACATAAACTTCAGAGAGGGTTCATTTGATTGAAAATGGAAGGTTCTAGTTCACTTTAAAGAGTCAAATGAGATCGAAGGGCAATTAGACCCTTATGCCCTTTTTCTCCAAAACACATCCGATAAAAAATTTGAGATAGCCATTTTGTTAAAAATAGTTCAAACATCAGATAATAAAAAATCCGAGGTGGGCACAAACCCATTTTTTTACTTTGATATTGTTGTTTTGATACTAGTTTTGATACTTTGATAAACATTTGATTGTGAAAAAAAGTTTAATTATGAAATAAG
>CM051260.1:24001888-24115808 GCA_027921565.1 Artemia sinica
CCGCTACTTATCATTATAGCTACATGGGGGGACTGCCCGCTTGTAAGCATTGTATCTACATGGGGGGCTGCCCGCTTGTAAGCATTTTAGATACACTACTGATGTATAAATGAAACTCAAAAACAAACAGAAAATAAATAAATAATCAATGTAAACGAACATGCAATAGATACTATTGTAAATGAATGAATAAATCTTAAAACGAAAGAAGCTTAAATTGAATATGCAAATCAAGCTTGAAACGAACAAAAATCACTACAAACAAGAGTTTGGGTAACGCCTCCTTCTCTCACTGTAAAAGTCTAAAACGTACCGCGTCATGGCGCTTTACTGAAAACTACATGTATCTTGAACAGTCTTGAAAAGTATAAACAAAATCAAATTGAATATTTGGCATATAATGATATTAATTGCTTAAAGATCCATCCGTTCAAGATTTTATGTCACTGTGCTTTTATTTTCATTTTCAATGCTGTAACAACTGGAAAAGTAAATATTTGTAATATAATTCGTTTTTTAGTGAAGCGCAAATGACGCAGTAGGATTTAGGCTTTAACAGTTAAGGAAGGGGACAATTTTAGGGGGTCTTAAACAATTTTAGAAAGAACTAATCAACTAAATTGAATATTTGATGTATAACGATGTTAACTGCTGAAAGCTCATCAGTTCAAAATTTTACTTTTAATTTTAATGTTTATTTTCAACATTAAGTACAAAAGAAAATATTTGTAATACAATTCGTTTTCAGTAAAGTGCCATGACGCAGTAGATTTTAGACTTTTACAGTGAGAGAAGGAAGCGATACTCAAAATCTTGTTTGTAGTGATTTTTGTTCTTTTCAAGCTTGGTTTGCATATTCAATTTAAGCATTACTCGCTTTAAGATTTATTTATTCGTTTATTTAATTACTTGTTGTATGGTTTTTGCTATGATTGTTATTTCTGGTTTTTGAGTTTGAATTTTAACAGGTATTTGTATCTGCTGATCTTAAGTTTAAAATGGCCTTCACTTTTCTTTGAAAAACTTCTTTTTCGGAAAGTTTTTTTTTAATTAATTTCGGAACAAAAATAGACCAATTATGAGGTTATCAGACTGGTATTGATATACTAAATGGTTTAATATACTAAATGGTTGTCACAAATGGTTTAATGCAAGTACTCGCGTTAGTTTACAAATTCCTCATCATGATTTTAATCTTTAGTGCTAAAGCAGAGGTAAAACTTGGAATGTCTATTTAATCTTAGTTTAAGTTATAATTCTAAACTATATTAACTATTAATTTAATCCACGATACCAGGCTTGACAAACTGTGCAAATGGCAATTTCAGTCACGTTATCAGCTTAAGTCAAACTTGATTCTTTTTCCAATGACTTTTCAACATGTATTTGTTCCCCAAACAAAAGGATATATCTCACGTTTTCTCTTAGGCTTACAAAGTGAGAAATATTCTTCCAGCAGATTTTTATCCACTTGTCGGTTTGCAGATCTGTTATTTATTCCATAGCTGCTAAGGGAAACTGGGTTATAACGGGGAGCAAAAATGTCTCATTTTAAGATTCCAAGTACTACTAAAAAAAAGTTGTATTTACTAACTATACCAAACAAGGGAACGTTCGGGGATTTTTTGAAGGGCGTGGAACTTTTTGGGGGGTGGAGGGGAGGGGGTACAACAAACTTTTTAAAACGTCTAAAAATGTGTTTATATGTGTATTCGTTACGCTATTACGAGTTGGACAAAAATTAAGGGGATGGGGGAGGGATCAAGCCGTGAACTCCTCCCCTCTGGATACGGCCCCAGCACCAAATGAAGTCATATTCTATACCTACAATTGCGGTTTTTAGATTGCTGTTCTTAGTTAAACCCTCAGAAATGCGAATATTCCTATTGATACCTCGCTTTCAATTTTTTTTGAAGTTACGAAAGTATTTTCGACCAAAATTACATTCTAAGTGCAAACGAGTAGGGAAGCCGTAATACCTCCCGTCCCACACCACTGCTGCCATCCATAATTGAGTCTAACGCTGACAGGCGATAATTTCTTCAAGGACTATTGATCGAGTCTAATGGGTCAATTTCCACCTTTTTCAAGGTCGATTTATTTGTTTTTCTAGGTGTAATGACTCCGGGGCGAAGTTTGCACATGCGCATTGACCGGAACAATGTATTGATCGATTCAAGGGGAACTAGATTTCTGAGAAATTAATTACATAATCGACTAAGGCAAGAGGGGAAGTGCATTTTGAGAAATTGGTTACATAATCGACTAGGACAAGAGGGAAGTAGATTTCTGAGAAATTGATTTGCATAATCGACGGGGAATGTATTGATCGAGTCTAACGGTACATAATCACATAGACAATGTATTGATCCAAAAGAGGGGAACTAAATTTCTGAGAAATTGATTTGCATAATCGAGGGGAATTATTGATCCACGAAAGGGGAATTAAGAAACATTATGGTTTCTTTGATCTTTAGGTCTGAGGGATAAAATGGTCTTTAGTGACAGAGATAAATTGATATTCTATTTTTAAATATGGCTTCTCAGGTCTTTAAGCTTAACGATATATTAGTATTCTATCGAAGTCTTAATAGAGTAACCAAGAATACCTTAGAGATGAAGTGATTAACACGGAAATTTTTTCCTGGGAATTTCAAATGTGACAGCGCAGGGATGCCAAAACAAAAGGAAAACGCAGAAATTACGTTTAGGGATTATTGGGCGAAACCGCTCGAGACATTTTAGGGGACTATTTGGGCGAAACCGTTTGAGAAATTTTAGAAGATGATTTAGGCGAAAACAGTTTGAGACATTTTAGAAGATTATTTTAGAAGATGATTTAGAAGATGATTTGGGGTGAAAATCTATGGTCGTTATAATACACAAGTTCCATTTGAACAGTGTTGTGGGGTACCCTACCCCGACCCAAAAGGGCCCCCCAACCCCAACCCCAAAGGTGCCCCCGGGCCCAGAAGGCCTCCCTGGCCCCCAAAGGCCCCCTGGGCCCCAACATTCCCCCAGGCCCCCAAAGGCCCCGAGCCCCCAAAGGCCCCAAGTCCCCAAATGGCCCCGGGTCCCCAAAGGCCTACCCGACCCCACAAGGGCCCCTGGACCCCCAAAGCCCCCCCTGGGCCCCCCAAAAGCCCCCCTCCCCATTTTTTAATACTTTTTTGTGCAATTGAGACACAGAAGGGCCCCACATTTCAAAAGGCTTTATTATATCTTTTCAGAACAAGTTCTTTACGTAATATCCCTCTTAAACCCATTTTACAAGTTGAAGCACTTATCTTTTTCACCACAACTTTACTTTACGACTTTTTTGCACACCCCAACTTCAAGCAATACTTTCCAAAAGGCTTTATTATATCCTTTCAGAACAAGTTCTTTTCTTCATGTCCTTCCTAAAACAATTTTAAAAGTTGAAGTACTCATCTTTTTCACCCACAACTTTACTTTACGCCTTTTTTTTGCACACCCCGAACATCAAGCAACACTTTTTCAAAAGGCTTTATTATATCTTTTCAGAACAATTTCTTTTCTTAATATCCTTCTTAAACCAATTTTAAAATTCTAAATTTTTCCGTAGTAGATAGAAAAAGCTATACCATAGTTGTGAATATTTTCTCGGAAGATAAAAAGTTCTACTTCAATTTAAATTTTAAATTCTTGCCATCAATGATGTGAAGAAAAGTTCAAGTTCTCTTCTGAATTTTCTCAATGAAAAAGAAATTAGTTATTAATCAATTCTATTTTTTCCACATAATATAAAAATTTTCCACTGCATTTTCTTAATGAAAAAGAAATAAGTTATTAATCAATTCTATTTTTCCAAATAATATAAAAATTTTCCACTTCGGTTTAGATTTTTCTCAAAGGGATGAAAAAATTTAAAATACTGTTCCAAATTTTTCACAGAAGATAAAAAAAAGTTCAAGTTCTCTTCTGAAATTTACCAAAGAACACAATTCAATTCTAATTTCTTCAGAGAAAATAAAAATCTTCTACTTCAGTTTTAAGTTTACCTAAGACATAAAGAAATTTAAAGTTCTATTCTAAATTTTTCGGTGGAAGATAGAAAAAGCTTTACCATAGTTGCGAATATTTTCCCGGAAGATAAAAAAGTTCTAGTTCAATTTTAAATTTTCTCAATGAAGTGCAGAAAAGTTCAAGTTCTCTTCTGAAATTTACCAAAGAACACAATTCAATTCTAATTTTCTCCAGAGAAAATAAAAATCTTCCACTTCAGTTTTTTTAAGTTCCCCAAAGACATAAAGAAATTTAAAGTTCTATTCTAAATTTTTCCGTAGTAGATAGAAAAAGCTTATACCATAGTGTGAATATTTTCCCGGAAGATAAAAAATTCTAGTTCAATTTTGAAAATTCAGAAGAGAAGCTGAACTTTTCTTCACTTCGATGAGAAAATTTAAAATTGAAGTAGAACTTTTTATCTTCCGGGAAAATATTCACAACCATGGTATTATTTTTTCTATCTTCCACCGAAAAATTTAGAATAGAACATTAAATTTTTTTATGTCTTTGTGAAATAAAGAACTGAAGTGGAAAATTTTATTTTCCCTGGAAAAATAGAATTGATCTATAACTAATTTCTTTTCCATTGAGAAAATTCAGAAGAGAAGTTGAACTTTTCTTCACTTAGTTGAGAAAATTTAAAGTTGAAGTAGAACTTTTTATCTCCCGGGAAAATATTCACAACTAAGGTATTACTTTTCTATCTTCCACCGAAAAATTTAGAATAAAATTTTAACTTTCTTTATGTCATTGTGAAATAAAGAACTGAAATGGAAGATTTTTATTTGCTCTGGAGAAATTAATATTGAAATGTGTTCTTTGGTAAAATTCAGAAGAGAACTTGAATTTTTTTATCTTCTGTGAAAAATTTGGAACAGTATTTTAAATTTTTCATCTCTTTGAGACAGATTTGAACGGAAGTGGAAGATTTTTACACTATTTGGAAAAATAGAAATGAGTAATAAATAATTTCTTTTTTATTGAGAAAATTCAGAATAGAACTTGAACTTTTCTTCACTTCATTGAGGAAATTTAAAATTGAACTAGAAGTTTTGATCATCCGGGAAAATATTTCACAACTATGGTATAGCTTTTTCTATCTTCCACCGAAAAATTTAGAATAGAACTTTAAATTTCCTTATGTCTTTGGTGAACTTAAAACTGAAGTGGAAGATTTTTATTTTCTCTGGAAAATTAAAATAGAATTGTGTTCTTTGGTAAAATTCAGAAGAGAACTAGATTTTTTTTTTTTCATCTTCTGTGAAAAATTTGGAACAGTATTTTAAATTTTTTCATCCCTTGAGAAAAATCAGAACCGAAGTGGAAAATTTTTATATTATTTGGTAAAATAGAATTGATTAATAACTAATTTCTTTTTCATTGAGAAAATTCAGAAGAGAACTTGAACTTTTCTTCACTTCATTGAGAAAATTTAAAACTGAAGTAGAACTTTTTATCTTCCGAGAAAATATTGACAGCTATGGTATAGCTTTTTTCTATCTACTACGGAAAAATTTTAGAATTTGTAAAATTGGTTTAAGAAGGACATTAAGAAAAGAACTTTTTCTGAAAAGATATAATAAAGCCTTTTGAAAAGTATTGCTTGATGTTGGGGTTTGCAAAAAAAGTCGTAAAGTAAAGTTGTGGGTGAAAAAGATGAGTAATTCAACTTGTAAAACTGGTGTAGGAAGGACATTAAGAAAAGAACTTGTTCTGAAAAGATATAATAAAGCCTTTTGGAAAGTATTGCTTGATGTTGGGGTGTGCAAAAAAAAGTCATAAAGTAAAGTTGTGGTGAAAAAGATAAGTACTTCAACTTTTAAAATGGGTTTAAGAGGGACATTACGTAAAGAACTTGTTCTGAAATGATATAATAAAGCCTTTTGAAATGTGGGGGTCCTTCTCTGTCTCAAGTGCACAAAAAAAGTATTAAAAAATGGGGAGGAGGGCTCTTTTGTGACCCGGGGGGCCTTTGGGGGTCCGGGGGCTCTTGGGGGCCGGGTAGGCCTTTTGGGACACGGGGAAATTTGAGGGGCCCGGGGGCCTTTGGGGGCTCGGGGGCCTTTGGGGGGGCCTGGGGGGGAACTTTGGGGCCCGGGGGGCCTTTGGGTGCCCAGGGGGCCTTCTGGGCCCGGGGGCACCTTTGGGGTTGGGGTTGGGGGGGCCCTTTGGGGTTGGGGTAGGGGACCTCACAACATTGTTCAAATGGAGCTTGTGTATTATAACGACCATAGAGTTTCACCCCAAATCAAATTCTAAATCATCTTCTAAAATCATCTTCTAAAATGTCTCAAATCATTTCGCCTAAATCATCTTCTAAAATGTCTCAAACGGTTTTGCCCAAATAATCCCCTAAAATTTCTCAAACGGTTTCGCCCAAATAATTCCTAAACGTAATTTCTGCGTGTTCCTTTTGTTTTGGCATCCCTGTGCTGTCACATTTGAAATTCCCAGGAAAAAATTTCCGTGTTAATCTCTTCATCTCTAGGGTGTTCTTGGTTACTCTATTAAAGTTTCGATAGAATATTAATTTATGGTTAAGCCTAAAGACCTGAGAAGCCATATTTAAAAATAGAATATCAATTTATCTCTGTCACTAAAGACCATTTATCCCTCAGACCTAAAGATCAAAGAAGTCATAATGTTTCTTAATTCCCCTTTCGTGGATCAATAATTCCCCTCGATTATTTCTCAGAAATTTAGTTCCCCTCTTTTGGATCAATACATTGTCTATGTGATTATGTACGTTCGACTCGATCAATACATTCCCCGCCGATTATGCAAATCAATTTCTCAGAAATCTACTTCCCTCTTGTCCTAGTTGATTATGTAATCAATTTCTCAGAAATCCACTTCCCCTCTTGCCCTAGTCAATTATGTAATCAATTTCTCAGAAATCCAGTTCCCCTCGAGTCGATCAATACATTGTTCCCGTCAATGCGCATGTGCAAACTTCGCCCCGGGGTCATTACACCTAGAAACAACAAATAACTTGACCTTGAAAAAGGGGGATATTGACCCCATTAGACTCGATCAATAATCCTTGAATAAATTATAGCCGGTCAGGGTTAGACAAAATTATAGATGGCAGCAGTGGTGTAGGACGGGAGATATTAGGGCTTTCCTACTCAAACGCTGAAATTGATATCTACCGTGGAGGTAACACAGTTTTTCCAATGCAAAAAGACAAACGCGTCGACATCAGGGTAACCACCACTGGTGATTTATCAAGAGATCTTGTGATTTTTCGTCCTCCTGGGGATTTCCTTGAATCTGGTGATTTTTTGTGATCTTCTTTTTGAAATTGGTGATTTTTGGTGATTTTCATTTGATTTGGTGATTTTCTACAAAAAAATGGTTCACATTCCATACATGATAGGTTTCCACTGTCTTACTGAGGTGAAATAATCAGTGACCTTCATATTTTATGCCTTGCTTTTATTCGTTATTTCTAAAGAATGACGTTATTTTGAGCTTTTCTATATCCTTTTAGCATGTCAATCGTGTGTCTCCATAGTTAAAAATTTTTATTTATAACTACATATGTGTCCCATTACGGCCAGATATGCTATAAACGGATTGAGTCTCAGAAACGAAAAAATGTAATTTCAGAGGCAACGCTATAGCGTTGCCTATAGTAAAGGCTATACGGCTCCAATGTTTTATTATTATTGTTTTTTTTTCAGAGGCACTTAATATGGAAGGGGTCGTAATAGAAACTTCAAAGGGGGCTCATTCGAATGGAATTCGAGAGTTCTAATGCCCTTTTTAAGGGTCAAAAGTGATTGTAGGGCAGCTAGCCCCCCCCCCCCTCAAACCCATCATTCCCCCAAACACATCCAGTAAAACTTTTGAGATTGTTATTTTGTTCAGCGTAGTTGATTTCCAGATAGAAAATATGTTTTTGAGGAGAACACTCCCCCACAACCCTCAGGACAAGGGCTTTAGTTTATGCCCTGTGGGCATATAAGGTTTTTAAAGAAGGCGTTGTGTCTTAGAAACTTCAAAAAAGCACATTCGATTGGAAGTTCAAACGGCTAGTGCCCTTTTTAATAGTCGAAAGTGATTGGAGTGCAACTAGCCCTCCCCTCACGCCCATCATTCCCCAAACACATCCAATAAAAATTTTGAGATAACTATTTTGTTCAGCGTAGTTGATTTCCCGATAGAAAATATGTTTTTGAGGAGGACATTCCCCCACAACCCTCATGACAAGGGTTTTAAGTTATGCCCTGGGATAAGGTTTTTTATAGAAGGCTTTGTCGTAGAAACTTTAAAAAAAAAGCCTCATTCGATTGAAAATTCAAAGGGCTAGTGCCCATTTTAATAGTCGAAAGTTATTGGAGGGCAACTAAACCCCCTATCATACCCACCTTTTCCCAAAACACATCCAATCAAAATTTTGAGATAGCCATTTTATTAAACGTAGTTTTAAGTTCTGGAAATTAGGTCTTTGAGGATGACAACTCTCCCACAGCCCTCAGGGCAAGGGTTGTAAGTTATGCCCTGGGGGCATCATAAAAGGTTTTGTATAGACAACGTTGTCGTAGAAACTTCAGAAAGGGCTCATTCGATTGGAAATTTAAATGGCTAATTCCCTTTTTAACAATCGAAAGTGATTCTAAGGCAACTGAAACCCCTTCCAAGCCCACCATTTCCCCAAACACATCCAATCAAAATTTTGATATAGCCATTTTGTTCAACGTAGTTGAAAGTTCAGGAAATTATATGTTTGAGCAGGACACTCCCCCCACAGTCTTCAGGGGCAAAGGTATATAAGTTATGCCCTGGGGGCATATATGGTTTTTTATGAAAAGGATGCTCATATAAACTTCAGAGGGGGCTCATTTGATTGGAAATTGAAAGTTCTATCTCAATTTTTAAGAGTCAAAAGATATCCGAGGGCAACTAGCCCCCCCCCCACACACACACCTTTTTCCCCCAAGACCATCCGATAAAAAATTTATAATAGCCATTATAAATAGTTCAAAGATCAGATAAGAAAAATTCCTGTGTCGACGGAACCCGCCAGGGCCCGGAGGCAGGCGTTATGAGTAATGCTCTAGGGGCATAAATAGTTCTTATAGAAGGGATGCTCGTATAAGCTTTAGAAAGGGCTCATTTGATTGGAAATTGAATGTTCTTGTTCACTTTTTAAGAATTAAAAGAGATTGGAGGGCAACTAGCCCCCCCCCCCTCCTCCACGCCTTAAATACATCAGATTAAAATTTTGAGATAGACATTTTGTTAAAATAGTTCAAAGTCCTGATAACAAAAACTCCGGTGTCGACACAGCCCACCAGGGCCCAGGGGTAGGAGTTGTAAGATATGCCCTGGGGGACATATAAACAATCAAACAATCATTAAATAAACAATAAATGCAAACAATCATACAATAGATATTAATGTAAATTAGTAAATAAATTTAGCTTTTTAAATTAATTTACTTATGTTACTAATTTCTAGACAATAGAAAACTAAAGGTGGTAAAGGCAATAAGGTTTCGATGTTTTATTGTTTTTAGTTATGCACTAAGATTAGTGAAAACAGGGCCACCAACGGGAAGGTTGTGCACATCCAGCCCCGCCCGCCCACCGTTTAGGATTAAAACCGACCCCCTAATATCCTCCCATTTGTAACGCAAATTTGAGGATACCCTTGTATAGTGCTTGTTAATGGTTATCTTTTTTGTAAAGTTATTTTAGTTTTTTAATTAATTTTTTTCTGTTACTAAGTTTTAGACAATAGAAAACCAAAGGTCATAAAGATGTTTTAATGTTTTAAATGTTTTTTAATGTTTTATTGGGTCTTTTTGTAAAAACTCCTCATTTTGTTGTGTACAGCCAACCCTGCCCGCCAACCCCTTAGCACTAAACCCGACCCACTGATATCCTCCCGTTAGCAGTGCAAATGGGAGGATAGGTCTGTCCAACCCCCTAATATCCTCGCATTTGTAGCGCAAAGGGGAGGATAGCTATATACTGCTTGTGAATGGTTGTCTCTTGTGTAAAGTTATTTTAGTTTTTTAGATTAATTTTCTTATGTTAGACTACTAAGTTTTAGACAATAGAACACTAAAGGTCATAAGGGCAATAAGGTTTCGATGTTTTATTGTTTTTTAGTTGTGCATTAAGATTAGTGAAAAAAGGGCCACCAATGGGAAGGTTGTGCACAGCCAGCCCCGTCCGCCCACCCCTTAGCATTAAATCTGACCACCTCCTCCCATTTGTAGCGCAAATGGGAGAAAGTAACGGGAATAAAGATCAATGGAAATGTCAGAGATAGCACTACAGGTTCCTTTAGACGATTTTGTTTCGTGTCTTTTGAAACATAAACATTTTCAAAAGACAGATTATTTTCATTTGTATTACTTTCTCTGCGGCTGCTCAATTATGCATGTGAGGGGGGAGACTTCCCCCCCACCACTGTCTACGCTGAGGGTTCAGTTTTTACCTCAATGCTTAAAAATGAACACAATACGATAAAAGTATAACTCAAAATGACATATATATAATAATATATGCACATAACACGGAACAATTAATCAAAATTGCATATTATGAGTTGAGGCTCCCCCAAATCATGGGCCAGGGGGCTCACCATTGCACAATCTATGAAATCAATCCTGCAATAACCAAAATATAAAGTATTTTTGAGTATTTTACGTCTTCCACAACTCAAACGGTTCAACATTCTACAGTCCATGAGTCTGTCTAATCTCCTAAATGGGAAACGGAGGAGATAAGTGAAGTTTCGACCCGTATTGGATGAGTCTCTAACCTCCCCCTCCCCCTCTCCTACTTTCTACGCTAAAGATTTCTTCTTTATACCAACTACGCTGCCCCCGCCCCAAAGACTTTAATAAGGTAAAGTTTTGTATGGGAAAAACACATAGTAAATCTATTATAATTATCCAATTATAAGGTTAAAATAATTCTCTGCGATAGATGCAAAATTGCTTTGGCAAACAAAATCCTATTAGGTCAATTTCAAACAGTCGTTATCTCTCTGTGTCAGCAAGTGAAATCGTCTAAACACCCTTATTGAAGCTATTTTTTCAATCCATTCATTGTTGCCACAATTTATACAAGCTGTCTATTGTTCATATATAAGGTTTTTACCAAAGAGGTAATCGTATGGGCTTTGAAAAAAATCCTCATCCAATTTAAATCGAAAGTTCTAGATCCTTTTTCAAAGTCGAGAATAATTGGACAGTAAGCATCCCCCCCCATGTCATAAAAACTTAAAACTTTTTGCCATCAAAAACGAACAAAATGAATTAAAAAAAAATCCGAAAAATAAGTTTTTCAAATAAAAAAAAGGACCTTTTAAACTTAAGCTCAGCAGATACAAATACCTGTTAAAATTCAAACTCAAAACGATAAGAAAATACCACTAAAGAATAAATGAAACCCAAAACAAACAGAAATTAAATAAACAATCATATCAAAAAACATACAAAAACTAATAATATAAATGAATAAATAGATCTTAAAGCGAGTAATGCTTAGATTGAATATGAAAATCGAGCTTAAAAAAAATATTTTGCTATTAAAGTATAAATGAAACTTAAAACGGACAGAAATTTAATAAACAATAAATGCGAACAAACATACAATAGATATTAATGTAAATGAATAAATGAATCTTAAAACGAGTGAACCTCACTGCAGAAGCCAACAATCTACTGCGTCATTGGCGCTTTACTAAAAAACGAATTATATTACAAATGACTTCTTTTGTACTTAATATTAAAAGTAAATATAAAAATTAAAGTAAAATTTTGAACTGATGAGCTTTCAGCAATTAATATCATTATACATCAAATATTCAGTTTAATTTATTAGTTCTTTCCACGATTGTTTAAGACAAATATAGTTTCACTGCTAACAAAATTTCGATACTGCCCCCTTCTTTAACTGTAAAAACCTAAAGCCTTCTGTGTCATTGGTGCTTCACTGAAAACGAATTACTCGTATATTACAAATTTATTCTTTTCCAGTTCTTACAGCATTGAAAATGAAAATAAAAATTACAGTGAAAAAAAAATCTTGAACTGATGGATCTTTCAACAATTAATATCATTATATATCTAATATCCAGTTTGATTTTGTTTATACTTTCCAATACTGTTCAAGACTCATAAAATTTTCATAGTTAATGAAAACTCGTATGAAATGTAAACATTTAAAAAATCTAAAATTTAAACATTTCATAGTATGAAATGTTTCATTAGTAGTGACCATGTACGCAATACGACCAGGACAAGACCTGGGGCATGAATTTGTTTGCAGTTTCACCGGGATATAACTTACCAGACAGGTATCTAGTACCACAGAAGGGACATGACTTGTCAGACAGATTTCTGAGTCAACACCCATTTCTGGATCCATGCCTCTAGTCAAGACTGGTTTGGTTAGGAATACGTCGCGGGTAATTACAGAAAGAGAAAAAGAATGATACAGTCCGAATTGTTTTAACTCATATCATTACGACGAATATAGGTTTGAAGTCAAGATGGGAATAATGCGAATATTATGAAAGTGGTAAAAGGGGTTCAATTTACGAAACAGGTATTCCATTTGCATAACTCTGCTATGAACGTCCTTAATGAAAATCTAAATAATAGGGTTAAAAACCAAGATGAAAATAATACGAGAATTATTTTAATTGGATTGTATGAAAGTGCTAAAAGGATTAAAGTGCTTACCAGTTAAGGTAAGCCCGAGGGGTGGTAAGTCTTATGCAATGTAACATAAATGTTAGAATGACATCATATGTATCAGCCTATGGAAACGCTTAGCAATGATAAGACGATCTTGCGACTTAACATGGACATACTCATTTTCTGTGTTGTGTATAATACACAAGTATATAATGATGGATTGGGGCAATGTATAATATTCTTTAGCAATGGAGTATGCTAAAAATGTGAAAGTAATAGAGTCACAGGCGCCAAGATGACCTTGGGCTTGACCTAGCTTTACTTCTCGACTGTGGTCTGTATAATACACAAGTACCATTTGAGCAGTGTTGTCAATATAAAATATGCTACTTATAAAAATTTGTTACTTATATTATATAAAAATATGCTACTTATATTATATCAATAAAAAATTTGATACTACTAAAGATGTAGATGCCAAGAAAAGAATTTTAATAAAGAAATTCAGTGCAATCCTTAGAAATCCTTAGAAAACAACTAGTGAGATGGTTATGGATTTGAACCATCAAGTACCGCAACCACCAATGACCTTAACCACCAAGGACCTCAAGCTCCAAGTGTCCCCTCTCCCCAGCTTCCAAGGGCCACCTCCCTCTAACTTTTTGCCTCCCCCGCCCCCTATTTTTTATACTTTCTTTTTTGAAGTTTTTTAACTTTTTTTTTTTTTTTTAACATGGTAGTTGTTTTACAACTTTTTTTGTATATGTCGTAGAATGAAATAAAACATACTTAAAATATAAAAAATTCACATTTAATATTTTCCAAATTCAATATGAGAATGATATAGAAATGTTAGTCGTGAGTTTTACTATTAGAAAAATAATGTTTGTAGTAGCACTTTTTTTGGACTGAATATTTTGGACTTAAAAAATTATTTGACTTTTTTTATTACTTTTTTTAACATGTTTATTTTTTTCAACTTTTTTTTGCTTAATACACTCAGATTTCTCTTAGAAGTAACAGGTATTTCCTTAACAGCAACAAATTTCTCCTAATAGCACCAAGTCTTCCGTCAAAGATAAAAAATTACTCATAGAAGTAACAATTTTTCGTCACTGATAACAAGTTATCTGTTAGAAGTAACAAGCTTTTTGTCAATGTTACCATATTTTTTTTACAAGTGACAATTTTTTGTTATGATAACAAGTTTTCTGTCAGAAGTAGCAAGTTTTCCTTATCAATACCAAATTTTAGCCGTCGAAGTGACAACTTATTCATTATAACTAATAAACTTTTACTTAAGACACTTAAATTTACCTTAGAAGTAACAGTTTTTGTGTTCTTAGCAGTATTAAATTTCTTCTAATAGCACCAAGTTTTACATAAAATATAACAAATTTCGCTTAAAAGTGACAATTTTTGTCAATGATTACAACTTTTCTGTTAGAAGTGGAAGGTTTTCTCTCAAAGATACCAAATTTTTCATAGAAGTAACAACTTTTTTCGTTAAAAAAACAAAAAAAATTCCTTAATGCTAACAAACGTTTACTTAAAACACTCAAATTTCTCTTAGAAGTAATAAGTAATTTCTTAACAGTAACAAATTTCTTTCTAATAGCAGAAAGTTTTCCTTCAAAGATAACAAATTTCTCATAGAAGTAACAATTTTTCTTCACTGATAACAAGTTATCTGTTAGAAGTAACAAGTTTTCTGTCAATGATACCATATTTCTTGCAAGTAACATTTTTTTCGTTATGATAACAAGTTTTCTGTCAGAAGTAGCAAGTTTTCCTTATCACTAACCTATTTTCTCAATCGAAGTAACAATTTAGTCCTTAATACTAATAAACTTTTACTTACTACACTTAAATTCCCCTTAGAAGTAACATTTTATTTGCTTATCAGTAACAAATTTTTTCTAATAGCACCAAGTTTTACATCAAAGAAAAGAAATATCTCTTAAAAGTGGCAAATTTTGTCAATGATGACAACTTTTCTGTTAGAAGTACAAGGTTTTCTCTCAAAGATACCAAATTTTCATAGAAGTAAAAAAAAATTTCATTTATGATAACAAGTTTTCTATCAGAAGTAGCAAGTTTTCCTTAACATTAGCAAATTTTCTCATCGGAGTAACAACTTTTTCCTTAATACTAACAAACTTTTTCTTAACACACTCAAATTTCTCTTAGACGTAATAAGTATTTTCTTAACAGTAACAAATTTCTTCTAATAGCACCAAATTTTCCGTCAAGGATAACAAATTTCTCATAGAAGTAACAATTTTTCGTCACTGATAACAAGTTATCTGTTAGAAGTAACAAGTTTTCTGTCAATGATACCATGTTGCTTACAAGTAACAATTTTTTCGTTATGATAATAAGTTTTCTGTCAGAAGTAGCAAGTTTTCCTTATCACTAGCCCATTTTCTCCATCGAAGTAACAACTTATTCCTTAATACTAATAAACTTTTACTTAACACACTCAAATTTCCCTTAGACATAACAGTTTTTTCTTAGCAGTAACAAATTTCTTCTAATAGTTCCAAGTTTTACATCAAAGATAACAAATTTTCTTAAAAGTGACAATTTTTGTCAATGATAACAACTTTTCTGTTAGAAGTAGAAGGTTTTTTCTCAAATATACCAAATTTTTCATGGAAATAACAGTTTTTTTTGTTTATAATAACAAGTTTTCTGTCAAAAGTAGCAAGTTTTCCTTAACACTAACACATTTTCTCATCGGAGTAAAAACTTTTTCCTTAACACTAAAAAATTTTACTTAACACACACTCAAATTTCCCTTAGAAGTAATTGGTATGTTCTTAAAAGTAAAAATTTTTTTCTAATAACACCAACCTTTTCGTCAATGATAATAAATTTCTCTTAAAAATTACAATTTTCGTCAATGATAACAAGTTTTCTGTTAGAAGTAACAAGTTTTCTGTCAACGATACCAAATTTTTCTTTGAACTAACAATTTTTTCGTCATGAAAAGAAGTTTTGTGACAAAAGTAGTAAGATTTCCTTAACCCTAACAAATTTTCTCTTCGAAGTATAAACATTTTTCCCTTAATGCTAACAAGCTTTTGCTTAACACGCTCAAATTTGTCTTAGATGTTACAGGTATTTTGTTAACAGTAACAAATTTCTTCTAGTACCACCAAGTTTTCCGTCAAAGAAAAAAAATTCTCATAGAAGTAACATCTATCAAATATACCAAATTTTTCATGGAAGTAACAATTTTTTCGTTTATGATAAAAACTTTTCTATCAGAAGTAGCAAGTTTTCCTTAAAACAAACAAATTTTCAGTGGAACAAGTAAACACCCACTCATGCGTACATGCAGAGAGAGTAAGAGAGACAAAAACACATCCAAATATATAGATTCAGTCATATAAACCGACAAAGACAAAACACTGTGACATGCGAGTACACCGTCCAGACACACAGACTTTGAGAGTGAGAGAGACAAAAACACATACAAACACATAAACTCAGGCATACAAGCTGACAAAGACAAACCGTCAAAGACATGCACTGGGACAGACAAGCACCCACCCAGACACACCGGTCTAGAGAGTGAGAGAGACAAAAACATATCCAAACAAATAGATTTATACATGCAAACCGACAAAGACAGGCAGTGGAACAAGAAAACACCCGCACAGACATACATATAGAGAGAGTAAGAGAGAGACAAAAAAACATACAAATACATAGATTCGGTCATATAAACTGACAAAGACAGACACTCTGACATGCGAGTACCCTGTCCAGACACACAAACTTAGAGAGTGAGAGAGACAAAAAACATATACAAACACATAAACTCAGACACATAAGCCGACAAAGACAAAACGTCAAAGACAGGCACTGGGACAGGCAAGCACCCACCCAGACACACAGGTCTATAGAGTGAGAGAGACAAAAACATATACAAACAAATAGATTTGTACATTCAAACCGACAAAGAGAGGCAGTGGAACAAGCAAATACCAGCCAATACATACATGCAAAGAGAGTAAGAGAGAAAAAAACACATACAAATATATAGATTCAAACATACAAACGAGAAAGACAGGCACTGGGACGAGCAAGTACCCACCCAGACACAGAGGCTTAGAGAGTGAGAGAGACAAAAACACATACAAACACATAAAAACTCAGACGTACAAACCGACAAAGACAGGCACTGGGAAATACAAGCAACGGCCCCGACACAGAGGCCTAGAGAGTGAGAGAGACAAAAACATAAACAAACAAAAAGATTTATACACACAAACCGACAAAGAAAGGCAATAGGACAAGCAACCACCTGTCAAGACACATACCAGCCAGACGTACAGACCTAGAGAGTTAGGGAGAAAAAAAAAATATACAAACCAATGGAGTCATACATACAAACCGACAAAGACAGGCAGTGGAACAAGCAAACACCCGCCCAGACATACACGCAAAGAGAATAAGAGAGACAAAAAACACATACAAATATATAAATTCAGATATACAAACCGACAAAGACAGGCAGGCATAGGGACAAGCAAGTATCCCGTCCAGACACGCAGACTTAGAGAGTGAGAGATACAAACACACATACAAAAAAATTAACTCAGACACACATACCGACAAAAACAGGTACTGGGACATACAAGCACCCGCCCCGACACACAGGCCTAGAGAGTGAGAGAGACAAAACATATACAAACAAATAGATTTATATATACAAACCGACAAAGACATGCACTAGGACAAGCAGCCACCTCTCCAGTCACATAGGATTATAGAGACGAAAACACATACAAACTCATAGAATCAGACATATAAACCAACAAAGACAGAGAGTGGAACAAGCAAAAACCCGCCCAGATACACAAGCAAAAAGAGTAAGATACACGTACAAATACATAGATTCAGACATACAAATCGAGAAAGGCAGACACGTCAGACATATAAACCAACAAAGACAGACAGTGGGACAAGCAAACACCCCGCCTGACACATAAGCAGAAAGATTAAGGGACACATACAAATACATAGATTCAGACATACAAACCGAGAAAGACAGGCACTTCAGACATACAAACCAACAAAGACAAACACTGGGACTTGTAAACACCAACCCTGACAAACAGACAAACAAAGTGTGAAACACATGCAAATAGATAGATTCAGACATACAAATCGTGAAAGACAGGCAGTGGGACAAGCAAATACCCGCCCAAACAAAACATGCAAAAAGAGTGAGATACATTCAGACATAAAAACCAGTAATAACAAACACCGGGACTTGCAAACACCAGCCCTGACAAACAGGCAAAGAGAGTGAGAAATACATACAAAAATATAGATTCAGACATACAAACCGAGCAAGACAGTTACTGTGACATGCAAACAACCGCCCAGACACACACAGGCAATGAGAGTGAGAGACACATACAAAAACATAGATTCATGCATATAACTTGCAAACACCATTCCTGACAAAGAGACAAAGAGAGTGAGAGACACATACAAATGTATATATTCAGACATACAAACCGACAAAGACAAGCAGTGGAAAAACCAAACACGTGCCCAGACATACACGCAAAGAGAAAAAGAGAAACAAAAACACATACAAATATATAGATTCAGACATACAAACCGACAGATAGGCACATTGATATGCATCCTTGCATTGAATTTAGGTTAGACTGGTTATAGATGGCAGCACACCAGCTCAGACACACAGTCATAGAGAGAGAGACATGCAAAAATTTATGTTAATTTAGGTTCACTTGGAGTGGTGCACCACTTTAAGTGAACCTAAGGTGCTGCCATCTATAATCAGTCTAACCTAAATTCAATGCATGGATGCATAAAGTCAAAATTAATAAAGCTTAGATTTTATGAATGTCCCGGGGGCGGTCACGGCCGCTGCGGGGAGCGTCGGTGCGGTTCATGGACTGTGTGTCTGGGCGGATGTTTGCTTGTTTCACTGTCTGCCTTTGTTGGTTTATATACCTGAATCTATGTTTTGAATGTGTCTCTCACTCTCTTTGCCTGCGTGTGTGTCTCGGCGGGTGTTTGCATGTCACAGTAACTATCTTTCTCGGTTTGTATGTCTGAATCTATGTATTTGCGTGTGTTTCTCACTCTCTATGCCTGTGTGTGTCTAGGCAGGGTACTTGCATATCCCTATGCCTATCTTTGTCCGTTTGTATGTCTGAATCTATATATTTGTATGTGTTTTTTGTTTCTCTTATTCTCTTTGCGTGTATTTCTGGCGCATGTTTGTTTGTTCCACTGCCTGTCTTTGTCGGTTTGTATGTATGAGTCTATGTATTTGTATGTGTCTCTCACTCTCTTTTTCTTTTTGTCAGGGTTGATGTTTGCAAGTTATATGCATGAATTTGTTTTTTGCATGTGTTTCTCACTCTCATTGCATGTGTGTGTCGGGGCAGGTGTTTGCATGTCACAATAACTGTCTTTCTCTGTTTTTATGTCTGAATCTATGTATTTTTATATGTTTCTCACTCTCTTTGCCTGTATGTCTCTGGGCGGGGTACTTGCATATCCCTGCGCCTGTCTTTGTCGGTGTGTATGTCTGAATCTATATTTATTTGTATGTGTTTTGTTGTTTCTCCTATTCTCTTTGCATATATGTCTTGGCAGGTGTTTGCTTGTTCCGCTGCCTGTCTTCATCGGTTTGTATGTCTGAATCTATGTATTTGTATGTGTCTCTCACTCTCTTTGTCTGTTTGTCAGGGATGGTGTTTACAAGTCCAGTCTTCGTCTTTGTTGGTTTGTATGTCTGAAGTGCCTTTGTTTCTCAGTTTGTATGTCTGAATCTATGTATTTGTATATGTCTCTCACTCTTTCTGCTTATGTGTCTGGGTGGGTCTTTGCTTGTCCCTCTGTTTGTCTTTGTTAGTTTATATGTCTGAAGTGCCTGTCTTTCTCGATTTGTATATCTTAATCTATGTATTTTTACGTGTCTCTTACTCTTTTTTCTTGTGTGTCTGGGTGGGTGTTTGCTTGTTCCACTCTCTATAATCCAATGCGTATGGAGAGGTGGTTGCTTGTCTTAGTGAACGTCTTTATCGGTTTGTATGTGTAAATCTATTTGTTTGTATATATTTTTGTCTTTCTCACTCTCTAGGCTTGTGTGTCGGGCGGGTGCTTGTAAGTCCCAGTGCCTGTCTTTGTCGGTTTGTATGTCTGAGTTTATGTGTTTGTATGTGTTTTTGTCTCTCTCACTCTCTAAATCTGTGTGTCTGAACGGGGTACTTGCATGTCCCTGTGCCTGTCTTTGTCGGTTTGTATATCTGAATCTATATATTTGCATGTGTGTTTTTTTGTCTCTCTTATTCTCTTTGCGTGTAATTCTGGGCAGGTGTTTGCTTTTTCACTGCCTCTCTTTGTTGGTTTGTATGTATAAACCTTGTCGGTTTGTATATCTTTTTTTCTCTCTTATTCTCATTGCGTGTATGTCTGGGCGGGTGTGTTTTCTTGTTCCAATGCCTGTCTTTGTCGGTTTGTATGTATAATAACTCTATTTGTTAATATATGTTTTTGTCTCTCTCAGTCTCTAGGCCTATGTGTCGGGACGGGGGCTTGTATGTCCCAGTACCTGTCTTTGTCGGTTTGCATGCCTGAGTTTATGTTTTTTTATGTGTTTTTGTTCCTCTCACTCTCTAAGCCTGGGTGTCTGGGTGGGTAATTGTTTGACCCAGTGCCTGTCTTTGTCGGTTTGTATGTTAGAATCTATATGTTTGTAAGTGTTTTTGTCTCTCTTACTCTCTTTGCATGTATGTCTGGGTGGGTGTTTGCTTGTTCCACTGCCTGTCTTTGTCGGTTTATATGTATAATAACTCTATTTGTTAGTATATGTTTTTGTCTCTCTCACTCTCTAGGCCTCTGTGTCGGGGCGGTTGCTTGTATGTCCCAGTGTGCCTGTCTTTGTCGGTTTGTACGTCTGAGTTTATGTGTTTGTATGTGTTTTTGTCTCTCTCACTCTCTAAGCCTCTGTGTCTGGGTGGGTTCTTGCTCGTCCCAGTGCCTGTCTTTCTCGGTTTGTATGTTTGAATCTATATATTTGTATGTTTTTTTTTCTCTCTTACTCTCTTTGCATGTATGTCTTGGCTGGTATTTGCTTGTTCCACTGCCTCTCTTTGTCGGTTGAATGTACAAATCTATTTGTTTGTATATGTTTATGTCTCTCTCCCTCTCTAGACCTGTGAGTCTGGGTGGGTGCTTGCCTGTCCCAGTAACTGTCTTTGACGGTTTGTCTTTGTCGGCTTGTATGTCTGAGTTTAGGTGTTTGTATGTGTTTTTTTGTCTCTCTCACTCTCTAAGTCTGTGTGGTTTCTATATGTTTTTGTCTCTCTTATTCTCATTGCGTGTATGTCTGGGCGGGTGTTTTCTTGTTTCACTGCCTGTCTTTGTCAGTTTGTATGTATAACTCTATTTGTTAGTATATGTTTTGTCTCTCTCACTCTCTAGGTCTGTGTGTCTGGGTAGTATGTGTCTTGACAGGTGGTTGCTCGTCCTAGTGCCTGTCTTTGTCGGTTTGTATGTATAAATCTTTTTGTTTTGTATATGTTTTTATCTCTCTCACTCTCTAGGCCTGTGTGTCGGGGCGGCTGCTTTTATGTCCCAGTGCCTGTCTTTGTCGGTTTGTATGCCTGAGTTTATGTGTTTGTATGTGTTTGTGTGTTTGTATGTATATCACTCTCAAAGTCTGTTTGTCAGGGTGGGTACTTGCTTGTCCCAGTGCCTGTCTTTGTCGGTTTGTATGTTTGAATCTATATATTTGTATGTGTTTTTGTCTCTCTTACTCTCTTCGCATGTATGTCTGGTTGGGTGTTTGCTTGTTTTGTGTCTCTCTCACTCTCTAGACCTGTGTGTGTCTGGGTGGGTGCTTGCCTGTCCCAGTGCATGTCTTTGACGGTTTGTCTTTGTCGGATTGTATGTCTGAGTTTATGTGTTTGTATGTTTTTTTTGTCTCTCTCACTCTCTAAGTCTCTGTGTCTGGACGGTGTACTCGCTTGTCACAGTGTCTGTCTTTGCCGGTTTATATGACTTAATCTATATTTTTGAATGTGTTTTTGTCTCTCTTACTCTCTCTATATGCATGTCTGAGCGGGTGTTTACTTGTTCCGCTGAAAATTTGTTAGTATTAAGGAAAACTTGCTACTTCTGACAGAAAACTAGTTATCATAAATGAAAAAAACTGTTAATTTCATGAAAAATTTGGTATATTTGATGGATGTTACTTCTATGAGAAATTTGTTATCTTTGACGGAAAACTTGGTGGCACTAGAAGAAATTTGTTATAGTTAAGAAAATACCTGTTACTTCTAAGAGAAATTTGAGTGTGTTAAGTAAAAGTTTGCTAGTATTTAGGGAAAATGTTGATACTTCGAGCAGAAAATTTGTTAGGGTTAAGGAAATCTTGGTACTTTTTGTCTGAAAAACTTGTTATTATAACGAAAAAATTGTCACTGCTAAGAAAAATTTGGTATCTTTGAGGGGAAAACCTTCTACTTCTAACAGAAAAGTTGTTATCATTGACAAAAATTGTCACTTTTAGGAGAAATTGGTTATTTTTAATGGAAAACTTGGTGCTATTAGAAGAAATTTGTTACTGCTAAGAAAAAGAACTGTTACTTCTAAGGGAAATTTAAGTGTGTTAAGTAAAATTTTATTAGTATTAAGGTATAAGTTGTTACTTCGATAAAGAAAATTTGTTATTGATAAGGAAAACTTGCTACTTCTGACAGAAAACTTGTTATCATAACGACAAAATTGTTACTTGTAAAAAAAAATATCGTATCATTGACAGAAAACTTGTTACTTCTAACAGATAACTTGTTATCAGTGGAGAAAAATTGCTACTTCTAAGAGAAACTTGTTATCTTTGACGGAAAACTTGGGGCTATTAGAAGAAATTTGTTATTGTTAAGAAAATACCTGTTGAGAAATTTGAGTGTGTTAAGTAAAATTAAAAGTTGAAAAAATTCTAATGTTAAGAAAAAAGTCGAATAGTTTTCTAAGTCCAAAAAAAAAATCAGTAAAAAAAGTGCTACTACAAAGATTATTTTTCTAATGGCAAAAGTCACGACTAACATTTCTATATCATTCTCATATTGAATTTGGAAAATATTGAATGTGAATATTTTATGCTATAAGTATGTTTTATGTCATTCTAAGACGTAAAAAAAAGTTGAAAAAATTACATGTTAAAAAAAATAAAAAAAAAGTTAAAAAAAACAAACTTCCCAAAAAAAGTATAAAAATGGGGGGTCAAAAAGTTGGAGGGAGGTGGCCCCTTTGAGGTTGGGGAGAGGGGACCCTTGAAGCTTGAGATCCTTGGTGGTTAGGGTCATTGGTGGTTGCGGTCCTTCATGGTTCAAATCCATATCCATCTCACTAGTTGATTTCTAAGGATTTCTAAGGATTGTTCTGAATTGATTTATTAAAACTCTTTTCTTAGCATCTACATCTTTATTAGTATAAACTCTTTAGTATACTACAATGCTAAGGCCTATTTTATATTGACAACACTGCTCAAATGGTGCTTGTGTATTATACAGAACACAGTCGAGAAGTAAAGCTAGGTCAAGCCATAAGTCATCTGTGCGCCTCTGACTCTATTACTTTCAAATTTTTAGCATACTACATTGCTAATGGATATTATACATTGCCTCCATCCATCATTATGTACTTGTGCATTGTACAGTACGCAGACAAGGAGTATGGCCAGGTTAAGTCGCAAGATCTCCTTCTCATTGCTAACCGTTTCCATAGACGGATATATATGATGTCATTCTAACATTTATGTTACATTGCATAAGACTTACAAACCCCTCGGGCTTACCTTAACTAGTAAGCAGTTTAACCCTTTTAGCACTTTCATACAATCCAATTAAAATAATTCTGGTATTATTCTCATGTTTGTGTTTCAACCCTATTATTCATATTCTCATTAAGGACGTTCAGAGCAGAGTTATGCCAATGGAATACCTTTTTCGGAAATTGAATCCTTTCTACCACTTTCATAATATTCGCATTATTTCCATCTTGACTTCAAACCTATATTTGTCGTAATGATATAAGTTAAAACAATTCTGACTGTATCATTCCTTTTCTCGTTCTGCAATTACCCGCGACGGATTCCTAACCAAACCAGTCTTGACTTGAGGCATTGATCCAGAAATGGGTGTTGACTCAGAAACCTGTCTGACAAGTCATGTACCTTCTGTGGTACTAGATACCTGTCTGGTAAGTCTTGTTTCGGTTAAACTGCACACATATTCATGCCCCAGGTCTTATCCCAGTCGCGGTGCATACATGGTTACTACTTATAACATTCGTAATATGGATAAGATTCAAATCATCCACATTCCCTGCGCTTGCTGGACTTTGGGCTGAACTAACTTCAGTATTGGCGTTCTGTTTTATTATTCTTACAGTTGGCAAGTAATCATGAGACAAAGAGAGAATATATGCTTTATTCCTTTCTTTCAAGCCCCTTTTCACTGTTGTTTCTGGCCAGTTATATTGTATTACCATTTTGTGGTTTGCATTCAGCAGATACTTTCAGGAGTGTAAAGTCAAACAATTACATGGCTACCAAATAAATGTTTTTATGTATCAATAAAGACAAATTGAAGCTATTGACAATAAGTTTTTAGTAGTTCATTGGACTTGATCTTTGACCTCTGACATCTAAATCTTGATCTTGAGTACATTGGTAATTTTGCAGTCTTTTAGGCAATATTCTTGTCTAGGTCATAAGGCTAATGCTCAAATCTTCATAATCATCTTGTAGTTTCTTGTCATGAAGTCTTGTCAGCATCATTCATATGCTGTCATAGATTAAGAAAGAAAAGTACATGAACCTTAACTTTGCTGATTTGGACAGAGAGTTTTGATCCTTGAGGCACGCAGACGATTCAATCCGTTCCAAAACTGGCGACAATCCAGCAAAATTTTGGTCATTACTTTCTATATGGAGAAGGCGATTTTCTTTTTCCTACCTTGCCGAAATTCATGGGTATTCTGATGACACGGCCACACTCCAGTGCTGCAGAATAGAGGCAATTTTTGCTGCTACAGATAATCAAAAGTGCCCTCAAAAGTAAATTAGAGCCAGAGACTTTAAGTGCTTTGATGCATGTGCACAGGTTTGTTGAAAACCCAGCAACATGGGAAATATTCTCGTCACCAGTCACAAAGGCTATGCTATGGAAAAGGGAAGACCAGTAGCACAAAATACGTTTCTTTTGGGATAACCTTTAATATTTTTTATCCATTTCTGTTTCATATTTGAAGAGCACAGAGTTATTTTTTCATTTAAATCTTCTTCACAAATTTTCGCAGCTTGATATGATCCTATATATTTGATATGACTTATTACGATATACTATATTCGATATTATTTTGATTTTAAATACAGATTTTGATTTTATATTATTTGAATATTGACGGATTTGGTTTCCTTTTGTATAACTTGTACTTCCATTTAGGACTAGTACATGATCAATACAAGAAATCACTAAATTGTAGTAGAAAGTGTAATATTCTTACCTTTCTGTTCTAGGTGACCTGGGTTTCTATTTCAAATAAATAAACATCGAGACTTGCTACATGGTGTCAGATCCTCTAAAAAAAAACATGGAAACCAACGTCCCCTACCCTGCAACGGATTGGACAAGTGATAACCTCAAAGAGGCGTGGACAAGATTTAACAACCATGCAATGCTTATGTTCCAAGGACCCCTTAGCGGAAAGACAGAAAAAGTGCAATGCGCCTTCCTGCTGATCTGGCTTGGAGATAAAGGGCGAGACATTTTTAGTACCTTTACAATTACAGCTGATGAACAGGACAAAATTCAACCGTACATGGACAAGTTCAGTGAATATTTCCTCCCTCAGTGCAATACAGTGTTTCAAAGATATCTCTTTCATAAACGTGATCAACGAGATGGTGAACCAGTGGATCAATACATAACTGATCTGAATCTTTTGGCTCGTGAATGTGCATATTCCACACAGCCATGAGAGATGAAATGGTAAGAGACCGACTTGTATGTGGCATCTCTTCAGCAAAAGTCAGAGAGAAACTCCTCCAAGCAGGTTCCAATCTAACTCTGTCACAAGCAATTACTATAGTGCGAACACATATAGAAACCCAGGTGCAGCTCAGGACAATGTCACAGCCTGATACTTGTGGCAGCCAAGCTTATCAAGAAACATGCATAAAGCATGAAGTGGATTTTGTCAGGAGGGCAAAGAAATCAAACCATGCCCCATCTGTAAGACAATGCTATTTCTGTGGAGGGGATTATTCACCTTCCCATAAATGCCCCGCTAAAGGAAAAATATGCAGTAACTGTGAAAAAACCAAACCATTTTGCAAAGGTTTGCAAAAGTAGCAAAAAGGTGGTGAACATAATAAATCAACGACATCAAACAAACGAGCATCAACCAGACAGCAATGATGAGCTCTTCATTGACACCATAAACATGAACAAAGGGGATGATCAACCATATGTGAAGCTCATAATCAACGAACACATCAGTATCACTTTCAAAATTGACACGGGTGCACAGGCCAACATCATACCTGAAACATTTTTTAATACCCTTAAACCAAGGCCCAAAGTCAATAAGACACTACAAATTCTTACTAATTTCGGAGGACAGAAGATCCCAACGCTTGGCGTTTGCAGCCTTAACTGTGCATATACCAACGGATGCACTGAGACACAGCCCTTCTTCATAGTGAAAGACGCCCCCGCCCCAATCCTAGGCTTCGAAACCAGCAAGAAACTAAAATTAATTAAGCTGATACTTACTGTGACAAAACCAAACCCATTCATCGAGGAATTCAAAGACGTATTTCAAGGTATAGGACAGCTCGAAGGTGAGTGTCACATAACGCTCAAAGAAGGAACCGAACCTAAGGCTGTACCAGCCAGACGCATCCCAATATCTCTCCAAAACAGGTTCAAGAAGGAACTAGACAGGATGGAGGCACTTGGGGTCATCAAAAAGGTTACTTACCCCACAGATTGGGTAAATGCTGCAGTTGTGGTCGAAAAGCCTGACAAAAGCCTCCGGGTCTGCATTGACCCACAGGACCTGAACAAGGCCATCAAAAGACCCCACCACCCAATGCCCACATTTGACGAAGCAATACTAAAACACTCCGGTGCTAAATTTTTCACCAAGCTGGACGCCCGTCACGGATATTGGTCTCTCGTCCTTGACAACGAATCATCTCATCTAACAACATTTAACACTCCATACGGCCGATACATTTTCAAACGCATGCCGTTTGGGTTGATTTCAGCGCAGGATGAATTTCAACGCCGTATGGAAGAGGCATTTGAAGGCATTAAAGGTTTTTCCGTCATAGTCGATGACATCATTATATCTGGGGAACCATAGAGGAGCACGACGCAAATGTTCGCAGTGCACTAATCAGAGCACGCGAAAGGACTGTGAAATTCAACCTAAAAAAAAATGTGTATTCGGGTGCGACAGCATACCATACTTTGGACACATAATATCAAAAGGTGGTATCCACCCAGACCCACGAAAGGTCCGTGCACTGAAAGAAATGAGACCCCCATCTACCAAGGATGAACTACAGACCATACTGGGAATGATGAACTACCTAGCAAGGTACATTCCCAATCTAGCATCACTAAATCAGCCCCTACGTAACCTGGCAAAACAGCGACAGCTCAAGTGGGAGCCACAACACGATATAGCATTGAACAACATCAAAGAATCCATTTGCAGCTCATTGACATTTTTCGATCCAAAAGCAGGGAACATCGAACTACAAGTTGACGCTTCGAAGTTTGGCCTAGGAGCCACCCTTATTCAAAATGGGAAGTCAATCTCCTTTGCATCACGCTCTTTGAACACCACCGAACAGAACTACTCGCAGATAGAAAAGGAACTATACGCTATTCTCTTCGGCTGCATGCACTACCACCAATACCTCTATGGCCAGAAGTTCATAATCATATCGGATCACAAGCCTCTCCAAGTGATCCTGAATCGCCCAATATCAAAGTCGTCACCGAGACTCCAGCGGATGTTACTGAGAATCCAACCATACGACTTCACCATAACATTCCGCCCAGGCAAAGAGATTCCAGTTGCCGATGCCCTGTCACGCATGCATCTCCCTGAAGAGGATGGAGAGATGCAAAAAGATATCGAATCATATGTGCATTCTGTTATGTCAATCCAACCAATCAGCAATGACAGACTTAAAAGCTCAAACAAGAGACAACAGCTGACACTCAATTGGTTGAGCTGGCTAAGACAATCAAAAGTGGTTGGCCAGCATCCAGAAGAAACCTCCCAGCAATTCTCACCCCATTCTGGAATGTCCGGCATGACCTAACGGTCATAGACCAAATTATACTAAAAGGAGATCGCCTGGTCATACCCAAAATCTCCCGCAAAGATATCCTCAACTGCTTACACGCATCACATCTGGGTATCGAAAAAACTAAACAGCGTGCTCGCTCAGTCATTTTTTGGCCAAGGATGACAAAAGATATTGAGGAACATATCAAACACTGCTATGCATGCACCAGACTCCAGAACTCTAACCAGAAAGAGCCCTTGAGGCCACATGACATCCCTGACTTACCATGGGAAAAAATCGGTTGCGACCTCTTTTACAAAAACGGAGAATATTTCCTCATTACGGTCGACTATTACAGTCGATTTTTCGAAGTCGATAGATTGGGAGCAGTACATATGCTCACCAAATAATTCCGTACCTGAAAAAGCACTTTGCTCGTTATGGAATTCCTCGTATGCTCATTACCGACAACGGCCCACAATTTACATCATCCGTCTTCCAAAAATTCATATCGGATTGGGAAATATCTCACACCACATCCTCACCACATTTCCCCCAATCAAACGGATTGGCAGAAAGGTCCGTACAGACGGCCAAAGATATCCTGAGTAAAACCGATATTGCTGGAAATGATTTTGAGCTGGCGTTGCTAGAGTACAGGAACACCCCAGTTGATGGTCTGGCCTCCCCATCACAATTGCTAATGAGCAGAAATCTCAGATCAATAGTCCCATGCACCAAAGAATTGCTTGCACCAAAGACCATTCACCACAAGCAATTTCGACAGAATCGAATGAAGCAACAGTCACGCCAGAGCAAGTACTATGATCGGCAGTCAAAGCAACTGAAACCCCTACAAATTGGACAACCTGTACAGGCCCAAATCCACGGCAAACTCTGGCAGGCGGGCATTGTCAAAAGAGCAGATGTGAATCCCAGATCCTAGATAGTCGAGACAAACGACGGAGCAACCTACAGAAGGAACAGGCGCCACATAAAGATAGTCTGTCAGCAACCTCAGTCACCGGACGCCACCACAACTGAAGAGATTTCCCATACAGATACTCCAACCACACCACTGAGTCTATCAGAAACAATGCCTACCCCCGTCCCTAGAACACCAGATGAAAACCGTCTGAAAACCTTCACCGCGTTCATAGCCCAACATTTAACAGGCCCATACCTGTACCAAGCACCAGTCACGTGACCCATACAGAATTCCATGATACCCCCTACATAACCCGTACCGGTCGCACTGTGAATCCAGTCCAGAGGCTTAACCTGTGAAATGGTAATCCGTGAATTAAAGGAATACCACCACCCCCTGTTTCAAAAGTGAAGTGAACATTGTAAAAAAAAAAAAAAAAAAAAAAAAAAAAAAAAAAAAAAAAAAAAAAAAAAAAAAAAAAAAAAAAAGGGGAGTGAGCCTAGCGCCTCCTCATAAAGAGATATAGTAATGTATTATGGCAGTGTGTTTAGTATTTAAAAGTGGAATTTGTTTATTATGTTTTGTACCAGCTCGCTAGTTTGGAAAGGAGGAAGGATGTAATATTCTTACCTTTCTGTTCTAGGTGACCTGGGTTTCTATTTCAAATAAATAAACATCGAGACTTGCTACAAAAGGACGGTTAATTAAAGAACTCATATTTCGACCTAATATAGAACTAATGAGTAACAGTAAACGTTGCTCTGTACTTCAAATAGTTTGTCTTCGGCTAAAGTCATCCTTCTCACTTCAAATTTGAGGACAGGACTCACGTATAGCTATTAAGATACTATAAGTATTCATGGTCCCCTTTTTTATGTCTACATTGCTTATCTGACTTGTTAGCTTAAAGATAAGCGGTAGCATTAGACCTAAAATTTCAATAGGGTCGTTTTTTTCACTCATCAATGTGCTATGATCTTACATCTTTTGTCAGAAAACGCTTAAAAGTGAAATCTTTGAACAATGATCTTACATCTTTGGTCATTTTTGTGCAAACGTCATTCATCATTCTGCTCTGATCAGCGGTCTGAGAACAATGATGAGTAGATCATCACAGTTCTCTCATCATTGTTCTATATGGCAGAACAGTGGCGGTCTTCACATTTTTTGCTAACATCAGTGAGCTGTAAGATCTTAAAATAAAGATGAGTTAAAAAAACGATAATCTTTGCAGAAAGATGTAAGATCTTAGATGTAAGATCTTAGTGCTAAAAAACGGACCTAATACCACCCAGGCTTTGCTTTGCCAACAGAGTCATCTGCTGATGACTTCAAGCCAAGGCTTAAAAGATATATAACCCAAAGTAGTCAAACTAAGCAGGGATTAGCGGCATATCAGAACCCTAGTGTGGCTGACACAGTAAAATACGTTACAAAAATGTCAGGTCAAAGGAAATTGTGAAATCTAACAATTGGACCTTGGACAAAAAGTTTAACTCAAAAAAGAAACTCATGTTTCTATTTCAAACGAAAACAAAAACCCAATTTAAAAGGTAAAACAAACAGAAATTATTCTGTATATGACTAATCCCCCCCCCCTTTACCCCTATGTCTTTACGCTAAAGTGTTATAAAGGCTTTCCAGAAAGCATTTTGAGTGCAATTAATATAGCTAATGAACAATTGAAAGTGTTTTATTCACGGATTGCGTTTCAAAATGTTAGAACAGAAAAGTTTAATTTTTTAAGCAAATGCCATCACTAAGTCTTTTCATTCTAGTGGTATTCTAAATACTTTATATCCCATTCCAGTTGTTATTGTCTTTAAGCACTCGTTCTTGAAAAGCTGGTGGCAAAAAGAGTAAGGAGCGAGGGCTACACAAGTGGTATCCAACCTTATAAACGTCATAGTTTCCTTTCGCGTTAAGTTTTGATATCACCTTTTCTCTAATTAATCAAAAAATTTTTGCACAAAATAAATTTTTCAAAAAAAAACAAAGAACTCCATTAAACTAAAAATGAACAAATATAGAACCAAATAATCTACCAAGCATTCAACTGCCACAAGTCAGTATCAATAAATAAATGAAACCAAAACAAACAGAAATTAAAATAAGTCAAACTCGAAACGAGCAGAAATTAATCTGAGTAGGTTTCTAAGCCCTATGCTTTCTAAAAGCCAGAATATAATTTGTACCTTACTGAAAAAAATTCAAATGAATTTACAGAAGAAATGGGCATTGTCAGTTTAATATACTTATGCTGATATTTATTCTACTCATTTTTGTTTTCTTAAAGTAATAAGTGAAAACATTTAAAAGATTTTTTTCAGTAAAGTACAAATTATATTCTGGCTTTTAGAAAGCATAGGGTTTAGAACCCTACTCCCGATTAATTTCTGCTCGTTTTGAGTTTGACTTATTTTAATTTCAATTTATTTTGGTATCATTTATTTATTGATACTGATTTGTGGTAGTTTTATACTTGGTAGATTATTTGATTCTATTTTTGTTCATTTTTGATTTAATGTAGTTCTTTACTTTTTTTGAAAAACTTATTTTGCACAAAAAGTTTTTTGATTAATTTCTGTTCCTTTTATTATGACTCAGTCTTTTCATGGAGAAAGACTGAGCCTTTTCTGAAGTTAAACAACTATCCCTTCCATAAGAACCTTTAACATCCCCTGGGCATAACTTACAACGCTTGCCCCTAATCCCTGGGGTTTGTTTCAACCCCATAAGATTTGTTATATGATATTTAGACTATTTTGAATAGAATGGCTATCTCAAAATTTTAATAGACGCATTTCGGGACAATATGATGTGTGTGTAGGGGTGAGAGGGTAGCCACCCTCAGATCACTTTGACTCTTAAAAAGAGCAGTAGAGCGTCTGATTACCATTCCAATGAGCCCCCTTTGAAGTTTATATGACCACAATTTCTATAAAAACCCTGTAAGTCCTCGGGGCACAACTTTCAACCATTGCCCTGAGGGCTGGGGGGATTTGTTATCCTCAAAGACATAATTTCCAGACCTTTCTGATAGGCTTAACAAAATGGCTATATCAAAATTTTGATTGGAAGTGTTTGGAGAAATAATAGGCGTGGAGGGAGACATTTGCCCTCTGATCACTTTCGACTAATGAAAAAAGGCACTAGTCCTCTCAATTTCCGATCGAACAAGCAATTTTTGAAGCTTCTATGACAAAACTTTCTATAAAAGCGTTATAAGCACCAAGGGCATAACTTACGACCCTTATCATGACGGCTATGGGGGGGGGAGAAAAGGGTTGTCATCCTCACAGACCTAATTTTCAGATTTTTCAACTACGTTGAACAAAATATCTATCTCGAAATTTTAATTGGATCTGTTTGGGGAATTGGTAGGCTTGAGAGGGGCGTTAGTTGCCCTCCAATCACTTTCGACTATTAAATAGGGCACTAGCACTTTCAATTTCCAATCGAATGAGCCCTTTTTGAAATTTCTATGACAACGCTTTCTATAAAACCTTATATGCTCCCAGGGCATAACTTACAACCCTTGCGCTGAGGGCTGTGGGGGGAGTGTCATCTTCAAAGACATAATTTCCAGACTTTTCAACTCCGTTGAACAAAATGGCTATCTCAAAATTTTTATTAGATGTTCTTGGGGAAATGGTGGGCATGGGAGGGGTGTTAGTTTTTCTCCAATCACTTTTGACTTATAATTAATTAAAAAAAAAACTTTCCGAAAAATCAGTTTTTTCAAAGAAAAGTAAAGGCCATTTTAAACTTAAGGTCAGGAGATACAAATACCTGTTAAAATTCAAACCCCAAAACGACCAGAAATTACTATTAAAGAATAAATGAAACCCGAAATGAACAGAAATTAAATAAACAATCATAGCAAAAAACATACAACAAGTAATAATATAAATGAATAAATAGATCTTAAAGCGAGTAATGCTTCGATTGAATATGAAAATCAAGCTTAAAACGAAAACAAATATTTTGCTTTTAAAGTATAAATGAAACTTAAAACGAACAGAAATTAAATAAACAATCAATGCGAACAAACATACAATATATATTAATGTAAATGAATAAATAAATCTTAAAACTAGTGAAACTTAAATTGAATATGCAAATCAAGTTTGAATCGAATAAAAATAACTACAAACAAGAGTTTGGGTATTGTCTCACTGCAGAAGCATAAAACTTTCTGCGACATTGGCGCTATACTGAAAACGAATTATATTACAAATGTTTTCTTTTGTACTTAATATTGAAAATAAATAATAAAATCACAGTAAAATTTTGAACTGATGAGCTTTTAGCAATTAATATCATTATGCATCTGATTATCAATATTAAACTGAATATCAATATTCGGTTTAATTTGTTACTATGATTGTTTATTTAGTTTCTGTTCGTTTAGGGTTTCATTTATTCTCTAATAGTAATTTCTGGTCGTTTTTAGTTTGAATTTTAACAGGTATTTGTATCTCCTGAGCTTAAGTTTAAAATGGCCTTTACTTTTCTTCGAAAAACTTATTTTTCGGAAAGTTTTTTTTTAATTAATTTTTGTTCATTTTTGATTGCAGAAAGTTTCAAGTTTTTATGGCATGGGGGGGGGTTCTTACTGTCCGATTATTCTTGGCTATAAAAAACGGATCTAGAACTTTCAATTTAAATCAAATGAGGCTTTTTTCAAAGTCTATACGATTACCTCTTTGATAAAAACCTTATATATGAATAATAGACAGCTGGCATAATTTGTGAACAGCGATTGACAACAATGAATGTATTGAAAAAAATAGTTCCAATAAGGGGGTTTAGACCATTTCACTTGCTGACACAAAGGGATCACGACTGTTTGGAATTGACCTTAATAGGAATTTGTGTGCCAAAGCAATTTTGCATCTATCACAGAGTATGTATTTTAACCTTATAATTGGATAATTATAATAGATTTCCTATGTGTTCTTCCCATACAAAACCCCTTCCCATAAGTTATAAACCCCCCTTAATAAGTTATGCCCCAGGAAATAACTTACAACGCCTCCCCTGGGCCCTGGTGGGCTGTGTCGACACCGGAGTTTTTTTTTATCAGAACTTTGAACTATTTTAACAGAATGTATATCTCAAAATTTTTATCTGATGCATTTAGGGCGTGGAGGAGGGAGAGGAGCTAGTTGCCCTTCAATCTCTTTTGACTCTTAAAAAGTGAACAAGAACTTTCAATTTTCAATCAAATGAGCCCTCTCTAAAGTTTAAACGAGTGTCCCTTTCATAAGAAATAATATGAAGGATTCGGAGAATCCTTAAATTACAACCCCTGCCCTGAGGGCTTTGGGGGAGTTGTAATCCTCAAAGACCTAATTTCCAGAACTTAAAACTACGTTTAAAAAAAATGGCTGTCTTAAAATTTTGATTGGATGAGTTTGGGGAAAAGATGGGAGTGAGAGGGGGGTTAGTTGCCCTCAAATCACTTTCGACTATTACAAAGGGCACTATCCCTCGGATTTTCCAATCGAATGAGCCTTTTTTGAAGTTTCTACGTCACCGCCTTCTATAAAAACCTTATATGCCCCCAGGGCATAAGTTAAAACCTTGCCCTGAGGGTTGTGGGGGATTGTCCTCCTCAAAAACATATTTTCTATCTGGAAATCAACTACGCTGAACAAAATGGCTATCTCAAAATTTTTATTGGTTGTGTTTGGGGGAATGATTGGTGGGGGGGGGGGCTAGCCACCCTCCAATCACTTTCGACTATTAAAAAGTGCACTAGCCCTTTGAATTTCCAATTGAATGTGCCTGTTTTGAAGTTTCTACGACAACGCCTTCTGTAAAATCCTTATGTGCCCCCAGGGCATAACTTAAAACTCTTGCCCTGAGGGTTGTTGGGGAGTGTCCTCTTCAAAAACATATGTTCTATCTGGAAATCAGTTACACTGAACAAAATGGCTATCTCAAAAGTTTGATTGGATGTGTTTGGGGAAATGATGGGCGTGGGCGGGCTAGTTGCCTTCCAATCACTTTCGACTATTAAAAAGGGCACTATCCCTTTAATTTCCAATCGAATGAGACTGTTTGAAGTTTTTAAGACAACGCCTTCTGTAAAAACCTTATATGCCCCCAGGGCATAACTTAAAACCCTTGCCCTGAGGGTTGTTGGGGAGTGTCCTCTTCAAAAACATATGTTCTATCTGGAAATCAGTTTACACTGAACAAAATGGCTATCTCAAAAGTTTGATTGGATGTGTTTGGGGAAATGATGGGCGTGGGCGGGCTAGTTGCCTTCCAATCACTTTCGAGTATTAAAAAGGGCACTAGCCCTTTAATTTCCAATCGAATGAGACTGTTTGAAGTTTTTAAGACAATGCCTTCTGTAAAAACCTTATATGCCCCCAGGGCATAATTTAAAACCCTTGCCCTGAGGGTTGTGGGGGAGTGTCCTCCTCAAAAATATATTTTCAATCTGGAAATCAACTACGCTGAACAAAAATGTCTATCTCAAAATTTTGATTGCATGTGTTTGGGGGAATGATGGGCGTAGGGGAGTAGAGATGACCCTATAACTCCGGATGGGACTCCTTATATGGGCATAGAACCACGTGGTTTATGGTTTTTGTCAGTGAGAATTTGAAAAACAGGAACTTTCTCACATTTTTGTCTCTTTTATGGATTTTGTCAGTGAGAATAAAAAAACAGGAACTTTGTCACATTTATGTCTGTTTTCATGGATGGTTATGTGTGTTGGTCGATTTATTTGATGTTTTTCATGGATGATTATGTGTTTTGATCAATTTATTTGATGTTTTTATGGATTTTTGTCAGTGAGAATGGAAAAACAGGAACTTTGTCACTCCTTCTTGTTGTTGTTCGATGCAGATGTTATGAGTTTCCGGGAAACAGTATTTGTTATTGTTGTTCAAGCCAAATGTTATGAGTTTCCAAGGTAACAGTTAGATCACGTGTTTCCTTCTCAGCCAATCAGAGGACTTTGTTTACATAACAATTTGACCTTGAGATTTCGTATATAACGGGCATGCAATGTGATTCAATTATCAGAAAGTATTGTGACACAATGGATAGAACAATTAACATAATTGATGAGCTTGAGGCCTTGGCAGCCACAATTTACCATGTAAGTACATTTTTTTTATTTTCAAACGAATTTTCCTTGGACACCCTCCAGTATATTCAGCTAAAACGTAAATATATTCCTTTACCCCCAAACCCCCCCATACAATACAAACATCATTATACAATCTTTATACTCGATGGAAAAACGTAAATAAATTCTTTTACCCTCGAAACCTAACCCCCCCACCATTGTTTTACAACCAAATTCTCGCAAAAAAGAAATAGCTTTTCGTTAAATTTCACTTTCTGTATCCTAGCTAAAAGTGTCTGCTGACTTCTGTCAATTTTTAATGAAAATCCCGTTCTGTTTTGACACAATCTCCAGCACGAGGCCTATTATTAGCTGACACCCTTTCCGTTTTACAAACGCGGTCAACGGACTATTCTTCCGTCAAAATTAAAACACAATGATGCAATAATTAAGCTAGGCCTACACAACCTGTATGGAAGTAGAGAAACAAGTTATTTTCGAATTAGGGTCTAACAATATCCCCCCCCATTGTCTTACAATCCCAAATTCTCGCAAAAAGAAATACCTTTTCAATAAATTTATTCTTTCTGTAAGCCTATCAAAAAGTGACAATCAACTTCTGTCTATTAATATACCGTTTCCATTTCAGCCGCCGCTAACTTGACAAAACATTTCCGCAAGGTTATAATTAGCTGACACCCCACAATTACATTTCCTGCTTGTTAATCCTTTACGTTAGCGGTCTAGCCAAAGGATACTTTTGATCAAATTAAAGCGATTTTAAGCAAAAAGAGATTGCTGTATATTAAGCTTGTAGATTCGTACCTTGTATTTGTCGGAGAACCAGTGAAAGAGATTATTTTCAAATTAAGTCTAACAATATATTTGTACATTAGCGGGGGGGGGAGGGGGCAATGCCTCGCTTCTAACAGCTTCGTTGTAAGTAAATTATGTAAAAGGGAGGGGGCAATGTCTCAATTCTACCGCCATCATTGTAAAATGAAAACAAACTGCGCAGGGCTAGAAAGGTCTCTAGGAATGCATGAAGCTTATATTATGTATAAATTGAATAGTATTTTTAACCTATGTTTGCAAAATTTAGGCCTATAGACCGCTGGGTTAACGATCTAATTTAAAGCCTATAGACTGGAAAATTTAATATTTTTCTAAATGGTAAAAATAGAAACAATGATTCCAACCCTGTGGCTATAGACTACTGATTGTCTAATAAAAACGTTTGATTTCTAAAACCTAATATATTTTCTCGCGAATTTTTACTTTTTGCTTTACTAAAATGAGATAAATACTTTTCTAGACAAAATTATGGTTAATAACTTTCTTTCTTTAAAAAGGGAGAAATTATTTTGATTTGATTTTTTCTTCTCTTCTTTAAGGCAAATTATGAGGAGTTTGCGGACCCTACATCGAAGAGAGCTATGGCTGGCGCAAATAGCGAAGAATGCTCCTCGCCGCCACCCGCTAAGAAAGCGAGGGTCAATAATGCGCCCCCTGCGAAGGCTAGTGTCATGCAATATGGTCGCTGGCCAAAACCCCCAGCTCCACACTGCCTGCCCAAGTGCAGCCATCTGTACCAGCCAATGTCACGGCTGCACAGGTCACAGCTCCTGTACAAGAAATGCATGCCCAAGTGCAGCCATCCATGCAAGCCCCTCTTAATCAAGCCTCAATGCTGCCTCGTCAAGTTGCAGCCTCGGCTGAATGAGCCCAGTATATCGCTAGCCCGGCTGCGAAAGATAGTGATGGACATGATATGATCCATTTGAACCCCAGTCATACAGCAGGGCTTTCAGGACAAGATACAATGCCTGGTCCTTCGGGTACCCATGCCCAGACGGATTATGCAAATGTAAGCATTTTTTTCCTACCTATCTATTTCTTCCATGTTTTTTCTTTTTCACTATTTTCCAATATAAACTTATCTCTGCGAGATATTAACCCCTATTACATATCTAAATGTAATTTTTTGCTAAGAAACCACTCTTTTCTAATCTTTGCTATCGCTTCACATATACTTTAGATACCTTTGAAACTCAAAATGCTATTCCGTTCACAATTGAATACTATCTTGCTTTAATCTTTGGCTTAAAGCTCCGCACAAGCATCTAAATAGATCTGTTTCATCCCCTTTTCCTGTTCTATCATTAGCGAGGGTTAGACCGCCAAGGCTAGGCTTTCAATGCTTTAACATAATTCTATTGTTTGGCCAAGAAAATTAGCTGTGAATTGTCTGCAAAATTAGGAAATTGGAATTCTATGTAAGAGCGAAACAAGTTATACCACCAAAAATAATAATTGCTATTTATGACATTGCTGAAAAGTGGGGGGGGGCATAGTTGCCCTCAAATCTTTTTGGTCACTTAAAAAGCGCACTAGAACTTTTAATTTCCATTCACATAGTTTTTAAGAGAGATTATCCCATCTGTCACATATTGACGTTCTAATTTACACTGAATATTTCTATCGTGCCAAAGATTTTAGTGAGGGGAAAGCGACTTAACGGTTCTCGACATTTTGAAGTTCAAACTCGTTCGTCTAACCTCCATAATTAAACTCATGTGTTTACTGAACCTATATGGAATTAGAAATATTTCAACTTTTGAAGGACATTATGTAAAGGGGGCTGGGAAGAGCTGTGGGAGGCGCTGCATGAAGCGCTACGGGGGCCCGAGAAGCGCCGCAGGGATGCACCGCGGAACTGGAAAGTGCCGCAGGATGTGCCGCAAGGATGCGCCGCGGGCCAGGAAAGCGCTACAGGATGCGCCGCGGGCCCGAGAAGCGCCGCGGGCCAGGAAAGCGCCGCAAAAAAAAAAAAAAAAAAAAAAAAAAAAAAAAAAAAAATTGCCATCTTCTATGTCATATCTTAGATTATCTTAAGTTGAATTAACCAAATGCTTTTAAGCAATAATAATCCAAATTTTAGCAATAGGGATGATTTGAAAAATAAGCTATTTTTCATTTATAGGTTGGTGCATTGGTCCCATATTCACCGTCCAGTGAAGAAGGGGAGGAACAACCAGTGGAGTTTCAAGACAACGAAACATGGGACAACTCTATTGAAGTACCTTTTAATATTGACGAGTATTTAAATGATTTTTTTAATGTAGAAGCTAGCACAGTTGAGCTGGTAGACTTGAGCCCAAACACTTTGCAGCTTTTAGATGATTTCACAGGGAACCCTCCTCCTCCAGCCTCCGATACCCTAACGAGTCCACTTCAAACAACTGAAGTGGAACAAACCCCAAATATTGTTGAACAATTTGGGGGAGGGGGTACATCTTTCCCCATTTTCAATTGTCGAATACAATTTTAAATAATATAGTTGTTTTCACTGCCACGTTTGGGGATCCCTTTAATACACTTATGGGGGGAAATTTTGTTTTTGATCCTGTAGAGATATTGCATGCCTATGTAGATAAAATTCGTGCACTACTGGAGAACCAAATTCAGTTGTGGGGGGGTAGGGATTCAATTAAGGTTTCAATTGTTTTAAAGGTTTTTTATTTGAATGAGGGGAAAAGCGAGGTTTACTATCATTTTATACATTCCGAGATGCGCGTAATTTATCCAAATTTAGAAAATTTTGAGGGTGTTTTTAGTGAGTGGGTAGGACAAATTATTGCGCATCTCGAGAACTATAACGAAAATGGGAGTGGGTCTGTAGTTTTATTTATTGAAAATTTAAGCGTAAATATTTGTAAATTTAAGAAAGATTTTATTTTAAGAGGGGGGCATAGGGATAAGGTACAGTTTTAAATTATAATCCAGATCTAGAGGGTTGTCAAGGTGTCCAGAAGATCTGTTTTGAAACAGATCAAAAGTGTTTTCAAGTATGCTTTCCTCATATCAGCATACGAGCCTCTAGCATGTGACGCAAGCAAGAAGAATTTAGATCACTGGGCTGTACATGGGAAGGACGGGTCCGATTTCCCAGTTGTAGATTTTTCTTGCTTAGAAGGAAAATACCCAGTAACGCTAAGATCTATTGACATTTTTGAAAGGGCTAATGCCCATTTAAATATTGGTGTTACTGTGGTACAAATACGAAACAGAATTTGAAGATGGGACTCGCTCTAAAAAGAAGGGGGTGGTATTCCCCGTAAGGGGCCTGTCAGTTGATTTGGTTAAACACTGGGTTTTGGTTGCTTTACACGCCGCCTAGTGAACCAAATGCAATTGGTCATTTTAACCCTATCACTGACATTAGTAGAGTTCTGGGGGAGGGTAAAAAGGGGCGGGGGACCCGTTTCTACTGTCCAACATGCCTGTCTAGATTTTGGACTGAACTAAAGCTGCGAAATCATATGAGACACTGTAGACGGCATGGATATCAGACAGTGGAAACGGTTTCAGGGGATAGGGCCATTCTACGTTTTTAAAAAATTTTCAGGACACCCTCCTCCAATGCAACAAAATATCTTTAGACTGTGAAGCTAAGCTGGTGGAGGTGAATGATCCCCAATATCCAAACCGTATCAAAGAACACCAGGCCATTGCAGTGTCCTATGCACATGCGCAAAGAGACAATTCTAACACCATGCGGCTGTTAGAAATAGTAGAAACATTGGATGAGGGAGACGAGTGCATGGTCAAGGCATTGACTAAACTGATTGGCACGGCTAATGACGCTATTTCTCGTTTGAGAAATACGCATTATCCAATGGTGCTGTCTGCAGAGGATCGTCTCGCGATTAAAAATCAAAAAATATGTTGGGTTTGTAAGGGGGAGTTTGTAGAGGAGGATAAGGGGACTAAAGGAAAAGGAGGGGGAGGGGGAAAGTCAGAGACCATGATCACTTGTGGCAGGAAATATCATCTGGGGGTAGTAATTTTAGGGAGGTAGCGCATCAATCGTGTAATTTAAATGTTAGCCAACAGTTTTTTATCCCTGTTTTTATCCATAATTCTAATTATGACTTAAAATTTATTTTTACCGGCACTGGCACGTATGCACAGGGAGGGAGGGGGAGTAGACAGTCCATGGGTAAATAATTCATTTACCTACAACATTATTCCCAAATCGGCCGAGAAGTTGTTGCTTCTCGAACTGAAATGGCAGGTAGTGGATAATGAGCGTACGTGCTGGAATAAAATTAGGTTTTTAGATTCTTTTAGTTTTTTCCCCAAATCCTTAAGTCAACTAATTCAAGTGCAGAAAAGCGACAATTTTGATAGCTTTCCCTTGCTTAAACAGCACTTTCCAGACAGTGAAATGTATGACTTATTAACCAGCAAAGGTGTATATGCATATGATTATTACTGTTCTAGCGCTCGCTTAAGCGAGGAGAAACTACCTCCAATTGAAGCTTTTCACAATTCACTGACCAACAGTGAATGCACAGCCGAGGATTATGAGTTTGCCAAGAAGGTGTGGGCTAAGGGGGATTGTAAACATGGGTGGGATTATTGTAGACTGTACTTGGCCAGTGACGTTCTAACTCTGTTGGATGTAGTCTGTAAGAATACAGACCAGATCTATTCAGAGTTCGGGTTAGATATAGGATATTATTTTTCTACACCTCATTTAGTGATGGATTTAATTTTAAAAATTAGTAGGGAGGAAATAGGCCTAATCACTGACGTAGATCAACACCTTTTTGTAGAGCGTTCAATGAGGGGAGGGTATGTTTTTCACGGGGACCGCGTCTTATCAACCGATCCGAGCGGACAAAGCACCGGTGTAAAGTCAAATGCAGTGTTCTTGGACATGAACTCGTTATACCCCTCGGCAATGTCCCACTACTCTTTGCCGTGTGGGAACTATCAATGGCTTGAGAATCCTTGTGAGTTCCCTTACATTAACACCGTCGAGGACAACGGGGCACAAGGATGGTTCTTGAAATTGACGATCACATTCCGCCGGCCCTTCACGACTCAGTCAAAGATTTTGTTTTTCCCTGTATCAATCGACCAGTGACCAGAGACTCGCTGAGCCCCTAAAATCGATCATTGGTTGAGGATATGGGGATGCATTGGACCCCCTCTAAACAGAAACTGATTGCTGATTTGGACCCTAAAGAGAATATCGTTGTTCACCATGTGCTTTTGCACTGGATGGTGAACAATGGCTTCAAAATCACCAAAATACATAGGGTCCTGCAGTTCAATCAGAAGCCTTATTTGAAAAACGTTTATCGATACTTTTGTCGATTAACGTTCTAGGGCAAATTCAAAGGTAGAGAAGGAATTGTACAAGCTCATTCTAAATTCAGCGTTTGGCAAAATGTGTGAAAGCGTACGCAACAGATCTCGCTGCGACGTCGTGACTGACCCTCTAGAGTGTGCACGAATTATTGCCGACCCTAATTTTACATCATTCACGAGCATAGAGGCCGGCATGGTTCTTCTACACAGGAAAAAGCGAAATGTAGTACTGAACAAGAATATAGCAGGAGGTAGTTCAGTACTAGAAATTTCAAAAAAGCTCATGTTGTCGTTCTTTTACAATGTGTGCAAGGTGCAATGGCCACGGAGGGGGAGGTTCAAGTTTACTATGGGGATACAGCTTCTCTGCTGTTAAAGGTAAATGGGACTGAAGATTTATTGGGTGATTTGCAAAATGGGGTGCACATCAGCTCGCGGATGGATTTCACCAACTGTAATCCATCCCTCTACCCCGAGCTGGTGAAACGTCAAGCCCCCAACCAACTATTAAAATTAAAATCAGAGACGGGGAGTGATTTGATATCCAGGGGGTGTTCCGGGTCCCAAAGTTTATTGTGTTGAAACACATAGTGGGGATGAAAAGAAGACATGTAAAGGGGTGCCTACACACTTTGTAAAGAGCAATTTTAACATGAGCGTGTACAGAGACTGTGTAGAAAGTAGCCTAGTGCCAAGAGCACAAGTGCTTGCAATTCGCTCTCTACAGTATAGAAATTATACTGTAAGAGTAGAAAAAAATGCAATGTCATGTATATCTGACAAGGTCTATGTGCTCGAGAATGGTGTGAGTGTCCTGCCTCATGGTCACTATCGTATTTCAGACCGAGTTGAATGCGTAGACTATCGTAATAAACTTGGTCTGGATAAACTAATCTAACCCAAGCACTAACCACCATCACAACCTCAACCTCAACCTAACCAGCTAATTAACTAACCAGCTAAGCACCCAACACTAACCACCACTAACCCATCCACTAACCCGTAGCAGTGACGACAACTATTGTTTTTCCATCGCGGCTCCCGGGGGGTGGGGGACCCTTCCCACGGCCGGCTCCCGGGGGGTGGGGGCCCTACCTTTAAATTCACTGTAATGTTCAACTGTGCTAGTTCCAAGTGTATTTTATTGTATAGAAAAGTGTTGTACAGAAAAGTGTTGTAGATAGACAAAGGTGTTGTACAGAAAAGTGTTGTACAAAAAGTGCTGTAGATGGACAAAAGTCTTTAAAGACAAAAAGTGTTATCATTGTTCATGTTGAACAAATAGAGTTTTCATGTTGACCATGAAATTTTGTCTGGTTCTTGTTGAACAAGTGTTTTATCATTGTTCATGTTGAACAAGTGTTATCATATTGCTGTAATAAATGTTGCCATGAAATATTGTTGTTCTTGAATAGATAGATCTATGGGAAAATTACTACATTATTCATTGGACACGTATGATTTACAGTTAGTCATAGTCCGACTGTTGTCAACAGCATGTATCAATTTAAAACACCCTTCAGATCATTTCTGTGTGGTCCCTCAATGTCGGGGAAAACAACGCTTTTAGCTAGAATAATTCAAAATTGCGATAAAATGATTTATGAAAAACCGAAAAAAATCTACTATTGCTATAGTATTTGGCAAGAGTCCTATGATAAAATAAAAGCTATTGCCACAGCCATACCAATACAATTCATAAGAGGACTTGATGTTTTCAATAGTATTGAACCGAATTCGTGGCTGATTATTGATGATTTGGCTGAATCCATTGAACAGTTCTCACAGGAAATGCTGCAATTGTTCACTGTCCGATCTCATCATGAACACATTTCCATAACCCTGGTTCTACACAATCTGTTTCATCAGAGCAAATGTATGCGAACCCTTGCTTTGAATTGCTCTATCTATATTATCTATCGAGTCGTTCGTGATTCTAGCTCGCTCTTAACTCTCAATAAACAGATATACCCCAGCGCCCCAAAATTTCTGTTGTCATCGTACACTCCGACGAGTAGCAAGCCATACGGTTACATTTTGCTGGATCTTAATCAGAGCACGCCCGAGGATCTTCGTGTAGTCACCGACATTTTCAACAAAGAAATTACAGTATATCTTCCAGTGAACAGTAGAAAAGACTATTAGTTGACGTTATGACACTGAAGAATCTACACGAACAACGGCCTTTATTTTCCGTTTTAAGTACTTCAAAACCATAACTAAAAATAAACTAAACTAAACAATACTAAAATCTAAACTAGAACATTAAAATAAAACTAAACTAAAACTCCAAACTAAACTCTAGCTAAAATTCTAAAAAAAACGAAAAACTCTTAACTAAAAAAACTAAAAGTAAACTGAAACTCAAACTAAAACTCATAGGTAAAACTCTAGCTAAACTAAAACTCCAATCTAAAACTAAACTAACTAAAACTAAACTAAAAATAAATTCTTAACTCTAAACTACTAAACTATAACTCTAACTAAAACTAAACACTAATCTAAAACTAAACTAAACTAACTAAAACTCTACATTAAAACTTAACACTAATTTAAAACTAAACTAAAATTTAAACTAAAACTGAACTAAGCTGCTAAATTAAAACTCTAACTAAAACTAATATGTAAAACGAAAACTCTTAACTAAAAAACAAAAAGTAAACTAAAACTCAAACTAAAAAATCTAAACTACTAAACTAAAAACTAAACTAACTAAAACTAAAATAAAAATAAATTCTAATCTCTAAACTACGAAACTATAACTCTAACTAAAACTAAACACTAATCTAAACTAAACTAAACTAACTAAAACTCTAAACTAAAAAACTAAACACTAATCTAAAACTAAACTAAAACCAAACTAAGCTACTAAATTAAAACTCTAACTAAAACTCTTTAGCAAACTGTAGCTAAACTAAAACTCTAATCTAAAACTAAACTAAAACTAAACTAAAAATCTAACTAAAAATCTAAAAGAAAACTAAAACTAAACTAAAAACTAAACTAAAATAATAAACTAAAAATCTAGACTAAACTAAACCAAAACTAACTAAAAATCTAAACTATAAATCTAACTAAAACTCTTAACTACTAAACTAAGTAAAACTCTAAACAAAAACTAAACTACTAAACTAACTAAAACTCTAAACTACTAAACTAACTAAATCTAAACTAATAAACTAACTAAGATCTAAACTACTAAACTAACTAAAAATTCTACACTAAAACTAACTAAAATCTAAACTACTAAACTAACTGAAAATCTAGCTAAAACTCTAAAATAAAACTAAACGTTAAACTAAAACTAAACTTAACTACTAAACTAAAACTAAACTAAAACTAAACTAAACTGCTAAATTAAAACTCTAACTAAAAATATAAATTATAACACTAAACTAAAACTAAACTAGAACTATACCAAAAATCTAAACTAAACTAAAACTAAACTAAACTACTAAACTAACTAAAAATTTAAACTGTCTAACTAACTAAAACTAAACTCTAAACTCTAAACTACTAAACTAACTAAAAAAATCTAAACTAAACTAAAACTAAACTAAACGAACTAAAAATCTAAACTAAAACTCTAACAAAACTCTAGCTAAACTAAAACTCTAAACTAAAACTAAACTAACTAATACTAAACTAAAAAAACTAAACTACTAAATTAACTAAAATCTAAACTACTAAACTAAAAATCTAAACTAACTATGATCTAAACTTTTAAACTAACTAAAATTCTAAACTAAAACTAAACACTAATCTAAAACTAAAATAAATTAAACTGAAAATCTAACTAAAAATCTAAAAGAAAACTAAACATTAAACTAAAACTAAACTAACTAAAACTAAACTACTAAACTAACTAAAATCTAAACTTTTAAACTAACTAAAATTCTAAACTAAAACTGAACACTAACCTAAAACAAAACTAAATTAAACTGAAAATCTAGCTAAAGCTCTAAAATAAAACTAAACGTTAAACTAAAACTAAAACTTAACTACTAAACTAAAATTAAACTCTAGCTAAAAACTTTAAACTAAAACTGAACTAAAACTAAACGAAATATAAATTATAACACTAAACTAAAAACTAAACTAGAACTAGACTAAAAATCTAAACTAAACTAAAACTAAACTAAACTACTAAACTAACTAAAATCTAAACTGCCTAACTAACTAAAACTAAACTCTAAACTCCAAACTACTAAACTAACTAAAAAATCTAAACTATAACTCTAACTAAAACTAAACTCTTAACTACTAAACTAACTAAAATCTGAACTATAACTCTAACTAAAACTCTAATCTAAAACTAAACTAACTAAAACTAAACTAACTAAAATCTAACTACTAAACTAACTAAGATCTAAACTACTAAACTAACAAAAAATTCTACACCAAAAATAAACACTAATCTAAAACTAAACTAAATTAAACTGAGAATCTAACTAAAACTCTAAAATAAAACTAAACGTAAACTAAAACTAAACTTAACTACTAAACTAAAACTAAAACTCTAAACTTTTAAACTAACTAAAATTCTAAACTAAAACTGAACACTAAACTAAAACTAAACTAGAACTAAACTAAACGAACTAAAAATCTAAACTATAACTCTAACTAAAACTCTAGCTAAACTAAAATTCTAAACTAAAACTAAACTAACTAATACTAAACTAAAAAAACTAAACTACTAAACTAACTAAATCTAAACTAATAAACTAACTAAAATCTAAACTACTAAACTAACTAAAAATTCTACACTAAAACTAACTAAAATCTAAACTACTAAACTAACTGAAAATCTAGCTAAAACTCTAAAATAAAACTAAACGTTAAACTAAAACTAAACACTAATCTAAAACTAAAATAAATTAAACTGAAAATCTAACTAAAAATCTAAAAGAAAACTAAACATTAAAACTAAAACTAAACTAAAACTAAAAACTAAACTGCTAAATTAAAACTCTAACTAAAAATATAAATTATAACACTAAACTAAAACTAAAACTAGAACTAAACTAAAAATCTAAACTAAACTAAAACTAAACTACTATACTAACTAAAAATTTAAACTGTCTAACTAACTAAAACTAACTTTAAACTCTAAACTACTAAACTAACTAAAAATCTAAACTAAAACTAAAACTAAACTAAACGAACTAAAAATCTAAACTAAAAAAAATCTAACAAAAACTCTAGCTAAACTAAAAAACTCTAAACTAAAACTAAACTAACTAATACTAAACTAAAAAACTAAAGTACTAAACTAACTAAAATCTAAACTACTAAACTAAAAATCTAAACTAACTAAGATCTAAACTTTTAAACTAACTAAAATTCTAAACTAAAACTAAACATTAATCTAAAACTAAAATAAATTAAACTGAAAATCTAGCTAAAACTCTAAAATAAAAACTAAACATTAAACTAAAACTAAACTAAAATCTAAACTACTAAACTAAAAATCTAAACTAACTAAGATTTAAACTTTTAAACTAACTAAAATTCTAAAACTAAAACTAAACACTAATCTAAAACTAAAATAAATTAAACTGAAAATCTAACTAAAAATCTAAAAGAAAACTAAACATTAAACTAAAACTAAACTAAAAAACTAAACTACTAAACTAACTAAAATCTAAACTTTTAAACTAACTAAAATTCTAAACTAGAACTGAAACACTAACCTAAAACAAAACTAAATTAAACTGAAAAATCTAGCTAAAGCTCTAAAATAAAACTAAACGTTAAACTAAAACTAAACTTAACTACTAAAACTAAAACTCTAAAAATAAAACTCTTTAGTAAAACTCTAGCTAAACAAAAACTCTAAACTAAAACTAAACTAGCTAAGACTAAACTAGAAATAAAGGTAATAAATAAACTTAAAATAAACTAAAAATCTAAACTACTAAACTAACTAAGATCTAAACTTTTAAAAACTAACTAAAATTCTAAACTAAAACTAAACACTAATCTAAAACTAAAATAAATTAAACTGAAAATCTAAACTAGAACATTAAAATAAAACTAAACATTAACTAAAACTAAACTAAAAATCAAAACTACTAAACTAACTAAAATCTAAAACTAAACTAAAACTAAACTAAACTAGAACTCTAACAAAACTCTAAGCTATGACTCTAAGCTAAAACTCTAAACCCATAGCTAACTAAACTAAACTAAAAATAAAGGTAATAAATAAACTTAAAATAAACTAAAAATCAAAACTAAAACTAAACATTAAACTAAAACTAAACTTAACATTAAACTAAAACTCTAACTAAAACTCTTTAGTAAAACTCTAGCTAAACAAAAAACTCTAAACTAAAACTAAACTAGCTAAGACTAAACTAGAAATAAAGGTAATAAATAAACTTAAAATAAACTAAAAATCTAAACTAAAACTAGACATTAAACTAAAACTAAACTATAAATCTAAACTAAACTAAACTAAACTGCTAAATTAAAACTCTAACTAAAACTCTTTAGTAAAATTCTAGCTAAACAAAAACTCTAAACTAAAACTAAACTAGCTAAGACTAAACTAGAAATAAAGGTAATAAATAAACTTAAAATAAACTAAAAATCTAAACTAAAACTCTAAAATAAAATTAAAACATTAAACTAAAACTAAACTAAAAATCTAAACTAAACCAAACTGAAACTAAACTAAAATAAAATAAATAAAAATAAACTTAAAATAAACTAAAAATCTAAACTAAATAGGTAATAAAATAATAAACTAAAAATCTAAACTATCCCAACCTGCAATCCTCTTTTTCTAATATTTCCGCCCCCCCCCCCTGATTGACTTAGAAGGAGATGTAAGCAAGCCCTCTGATTGGCTGAGAAGGAAACACGTGATCTAACTGTTACCTTGGAAACTCATAACATTTGGCTTGAACAACAATAACAAATACTGTTTCCCGGAAACTCATAACATCTGCATCGAACAACAACAAGAAGGATGTGACAAAGTTCCTGTTTTTTCAAATTCTCACTGACAAAGTCCATAAAAACATCAAATAAATTGACCAACACACATAACCATCCATGAAAACAGACATAAATGTGACAAAATTCCTGTTTTTTCATTCTCACTGACAAAATCCATAAAAACATACAGAAATGTGAGAAAGTTCCTGTTTTTCAAATTCTCACTGACAAAATCCATAAACCACTTGGTTCTATGCCCATATAAGGAGGCCCGTCCGGAGTTATAGGGTCATCTCTACTTAGGGGGGGGGGCTAGTAGCCCTCTAATCACTTTTGACTATTAAAAAGGGCACTATCCCTTTGAATTTTCCAATTGAATCAGCCCTTTTTGAAGTTTCTTTGACAACGCCTTCTATAAAAACCTTATATACCCCCAGGGCATAACTTAAAACCCTTGCCCTGAGGGTTATGAGGGATTTTCCTCCTTAAAAACATGTTTTCTATCTGAAAATCGACTACGCTGAACAAAAGGGCTATCTCAAAATTTTGATTGAATGTGTTTGGGGAAATGATGGGCTGGGGCGTGGGGGGGGGGGGGGGGGGGGGGCTAGTTGCCCTCCAATCACTTTCGACTATTAAAAAAGGGCACTATTCCTTTGAATTTCCAATCAAATGAGTCTTTTTTGAAGTTTCTACGACAAAGCCTTCTATTAAAACCTTATATGCCCCCAGGGCATATCTTAAAACCCTTGCTCTGAACTTTCTAGGGGAGTGTCCTCCTCAAAAACATATTTTCAATCTGGAAATCAACTATGCTGAACAAAATGGCTAACTGAAAATTTTGATTGGATGTGTTTGGGGAAATGATGGGTGTGGGGGGGGAGGCTGGCTAGTTACACTCCAATCACTTTCGACTATTAAAAAAAGCAGTAGCTCTTTAATTTCCAATCGAATGAGCCTGTTTTGAAGTTTCTACGACACATGCCTTCTATAAAAACCTTATATGCCCCCAGGGCATAACTTACAACCCTTGCCCTGAGGGTTGTGGTGGAGTGTCCTCCTCAAAAATATATTTTCTATCTGGAAATCAACTATGCTGAACAAAATGGCTATCTCAAATTTTTGATTGGATGTGTTTGGGGGAATGGTGGGCGTGGGGGGGGGGATAGTTGCCCTCCAATCATTTTCGACTATTAAAAAGGGCACTAGAACTCTCGATTTCCAATCGAATGATCCCCCTTTGAAGTTTCTACGACAACCCCTTCCATATGAAGTGCCTCTGGGAAAAAAAATAATAAATAATAACAAATAATAAAACATTGGAGCCGTATGGCCTTTACTATAGGCAACGCTATAGCGTTGCCGCCTCTAATAAAAGGGTCACTATCCCTTCGAAGTTTTCGAAGTTTCTATTACAACGCTCTATAAAAACCTTATATGCCCCCAGGGCATAACTTACAACCCTAGCTCTAAGGGGTGTGAAGGGTTTGTCATCCCCAAAGACATAATATCCAGAACTTTCTACTACGTTGAACAAAATGGCTATCTGAAAGTTTTGATTGGATTTGTTTGGGGAATTGGTGGGCTTGAGAGGGAGGTTAGTTGCCCTCTAATCAGTTTCGACTATCCTATTAAAAAGGAACTAGCCCTTTCAATTTCCAATTGAATGAGTCTTTTTCGAAGTTTTTACGACAATATTTTCTATAAAAAAAACCATACATTCCCCCAGGGCCTAACTTACAACCTCAGCCCTGAGGGCTCCGAGGGGGTTGTCATCCTAAAAGACCTAATCTCCAGAACTTTTAACTACGTTGAACAAAATAAATATCTCAAAATTTTGATTGAATATGTTTTGAAATATAGTGGGCGTTAGAGGGGGGCTAGTTGCCCTCCAATTACTTTCCACTATTAAAAAGGGCACTAGCCCTTTCATTTTTCAATTGAAAGAGCCCTTTTTGAAATTTTACGACAACGCTTTCTATAAAAACCTCATATTCCCCCAGGGCATAACTTACAACCCTTATCCGGGGGGCTATGGGGGGTTGTCGTCGTCAAAGACATAATTTTCCGAACTACGTTGAAAAAAAATGGCTATCTCAAAATTTGATTGTATGTGTTTGGGGCAATTGTGAGCGTGAGAGGGGGGTTTAGTTGCCCTCCAGTCACTTTCGAGTGTTATAAAGGGCACTAGCCATTTCAATTTCCAATCGAATGAGCCCCTTTTGAAGTTTCTTCGACAATGCTTTCTATGAAAAACCTTATATGCCCCCAGGGCATAACTTATAAACCCTTGTCCTGAGGGTTGTGGGGGGAGGGGTTGTCATCCTCAAAGAGGATTTTCAGAACTTTCAATTACGTCGAACAAAATGGCTGTCTCAAAATTTGATTCGATGTGTTTGGGGAAAAGGTGGGCGTGAGAGGGGGTTAGTTGCCCTCCAATCACTTTCGACTATTAAAAAGGGAACTAGCCCTTTGAATATCCAAACAAATGAGCCTTTTTTGAAGTTTTTACGACACACACTTTTTATAGAAATCTTATATGCCCCCAGGGCATAACTTACAACCCTCGCCATGAGGGTTGTGGGGGAGTGTCCTCCTCAAAAACATGATTTCTATCTGGAATCATCAACTACGCTGAACAAAAAACTGTTATCTCAAAATTTTTATTGGATGTGTTTGGGGAAATGGTGGGCGTGGGGAGGGATGTTAGTTGCCTTTCAATCGCTTTCGACTATTAAAAAGGGCACTAGCCCTTTGAATATCCAATCGAATGAGCTCTTTTTGAAGTTTCTATGACAACGCTTTTTATAGAAATCTTATATGCCCCCAGGGCATAACTTACAACCCTTGCCCTGAGGCTTGAGGGGGAGTGTGCTTCTCAAAAATATGATTTCTAATTGGAAATCAACTATGCTGAACAAAATTGTTATTTCAAAATTTTGATTGTATGTGTTTGGGGAAATGGTGGGCGTGGGAGGGGTGTTAGTTTGCCTTTCAAATACTTTCGACTATTAAAAAGGGAACTAGCCACTCCAATTTCCAATCGAACGAGCCCTTTTCTAAGTTTCTATGACAACTCCTTCGATACGAAGTGCCCTGGTCTAGAACCAAAAGAAAAAAAAAATAATAATACATTGTGCCAACATCGTTCTTTACTTAGGCAGCGCGATTGCGCTACCTATGATTTAGAGAAAACGCAGTTTTCTGTTCACTTTTAATGCCACACCAGAAGGTTACCCTAAATATGAAGGGGGTTATCCCCCCCCCTCCCCCCATAACTGCCACTCGTTGTGTCAGAGTTTTACTTCTGAGTAAGAATGCTTCAAAAAAAGAACTAATTTAATGCATTTTCTTTTGAAAATAAATTAAAATTTACGAAATACAATGCAATTTTCTTCAACAGGAAGGGGATTTTTCATCTTCTGCAAAGAAATGGCGCAAATTCCATGTTCTACTGGAATGTTCTACGCAAACCCTTGAAATATTCTTACTAGATAAGGGAAGTTAGAGCCTGAAGCATAAATCCTTTAAACGTTTATTGAATTATTCTTAGCCACTTCTTATAGAAACTCGAAAATATAACTTTAAAAGCGTTTTCAGGCCATTAAATACACCCTCCCCATTGAGAAATATGTTTTTTTTTTCTATCTAATAGCTGCTCTAAAAATTTACGATGCTCTATATCCATTTGTTTTATTTAATAAACGAGTATTAACTTCTAGTACTACTACTAGCTACTGACAACTCATTACTGTACCAAGCCACCTGATGCCAACACTGCTGCGCACGCTCCTCCTCCAGCCCAATCTATGAATGAATGATTTTTATTACCCATCTTTAACAATACAAAAAAGTAAAAATGTAGTAGAGAGAAAATGAAAAGAAAACAACAAAACACATCGAACAAACGAACAACTTAAATTAATACTTCAATAACTAAAACAAAACAACAAAAAACCAATGGCGAAACTATTGACATAAAAAGACACCATTGCACATAGCTGACTATAGCTTCATACATACTATGCGTTGGGTCTAAAGACTTCAGGAACTTTTCCCTCCTGGTCGCGATCACGACGAAGGGTCATCGAGTCCGTAAAGTGCTGAAATCTGGCGGTTTCTTCGCCAGGGAGGAAGGCTAAGCAGATATTTTGTAAACTTATAGAACACTGTACGGATTGTTTTTTTATCATCAAAAGTAAACAAAGATCAGAAAGTTGACAAAGCTAAAATATGAGGGGTGGCAAAGGAATTGAAGATCCGTGCTAGAATGCGGCGGTTAAATAAGCGTTTGCATGACAAAATCGTCTTATACGCTTTTCCGACTTTCTGTTTGAGATCATTTATTAGACAGGATCGGGTAGCTTTAAGATTGGACCGAATTGGCAAACCAAGGTAAGTCATTGACGCTGCTGCAGTAACTGTATTACTACCTAGTGCAAATATGACAGGCGCCAATTTCATTCTTACGACAATTAAAGACAACCGCCTCGCTTTTGCTGGAGTTGAATTCTAGGCCTATGTTAGCATATTCGTTAGACAAAAATCTGAAATTACTCTCTATGCCACAGACGGATCTATTCAGATTTAAAAGGTCATCGGCATAATTAACAAGAGACAAATTAATTCCACGAAAAATAAAGCACGTTTTCACCGGCTTCTGAGCCTCGATGATACTGTTATTATAAAGAGGTGTTGATGATAAAGCCCCTTGGCGAATGCCTTTCCGTACTGGTATGAGGAAATCGGATACAGTCGGGCTCTGGTTTTTTACTACCCTTACTCTAACCTTCAACTTAAATTTCATTTTCCTATAGGTAGCAATTATAGATCTGTCAAGACCTCTCTTAAACACACAGAGACAAGCAGTTGTGCATGGATACCCGAATCAAAAGCCCTACCTACGTCGTGGCCTGCAAGTGCCATGGTTTCTCCTTTAGCATCTGTGTCCAACAAAGCATTAGACAATAGGCTATGCACGTGCTCGCGGCTAATATTTCTCTTGAAACCGAACTGCGAATCTGGCGTACTACAAACATACTTTATCTCCTCAATAACTAATAACCCCATCAATCTACAAAAAAACGGGAGCACCGGTTATCGGGCGGTAAGAACAACATTCAGATGGGTCTTTACCTTTCTTGATGACAGGGGTGATTACACCGGTACAAAAAATATCTGGCACTAGACCGCAACTAAAAATCATTTGGAACATAAGTGCTAGATGAACTGTTAACAGTTCACTACCGAGAATCAGATGCATACCACAAATATTATCTACTCCCTTAGAGTACTTCTTTTTTAGTTTAAGGATAGCCGAACGAACATCCGACACACTCACTACGTGGCCAAGACTCGGTTCCAAAGATTCTAAACAGAGATCAAGATCTCTCTCAAACTTGCACTCCAATTCCGTATCAGGTGAAGCAAACTCGCTCGTGAAATAACTGTTCTATTCACTTTCACTAGGGGCCGATTCGTTAACGGGTGCTTTTGCAGATCGATTCTTCTTGATGAATTTCCAAATTTTATTTGGATCGACTCGTAGCGAGTCACTCTTTTCATCAATCACACGAGAGCGATGCATGGCGAGACATATGGAGAACTGTCGCTTTCTGTACAATGGAACACTGCTTACGACGCCTTGTTTAGGACGGCCCGAATCAATCCACACACTATACCACATTTTAGCTTGTTGACACGCATTAGCCAAAGCTGGGTTTTCCGACCATCCTGGAACTTCTGACCCAATTCTCACTTTACGAATAGGAACCGCGGTTTTTTTCTGCACAGCGCAAGGTGTGAGTTATTTCACTACAGTAGATATTTAGAAGTATTTGTTTGTCATTACATGCAATCGGCGAGCTTTGGAGTAGTAGCTGCAAAGGGACTTTAATCTTTTACAGGATTCCGTCACACACAGACCTGAACATGGCTAAATTAGCTTTGTGCAATTCAGTCTTCTGGAACCACTTTTTCTCCTTTGGAGCATTATTCAGGAGGTCATTAATAATGAAGGTTTTAGCCACTGGAAGGTGATCAGAAACACAGAAGCTGATAAGCCCTTTTTACACCCTCCCAAGAAGTTTCAATTTTCTTTATATCCTTTCTTACAACCTCTTCTCATGCCATTCAGAGACAACCTGATTTTGAGTATGACTCGATTATATATTGTAATATTTGTTCGTTTTGGGTTTCATTTATTTACTGATGGTGATTTGTGGTATTTTTACACTTGGAAGATTATTTGACTTTGTTTCTGCTCATTGTTGGTTAATGGGGCTCTCCACTTTTCTCTTAAAAACTTAGGTTGTGGAAAAAGTGTTTAAATTAGTCATTTAAAGAGTCTGGTCTGAATGGGCGTAGAGCTTGTAGCATTGAATATAACCCTGTAAAGGCAATAAAACGAAAGGAAATTCGATTAAAAAAAAACTTTTTTTAAATGAAAGTAAACAGAAACATTAAAACTTAAAACAATCACAAATCTTTCTGCGTGTGAAGGTGGATGCCCCCCTCCCCATCAATCCCCGAATATCTATGGTAAAGTTAACTTTTTGTCCCTATTCCTTAAGGATAGCTGTTTAAACACAAGGGCAGTTGAATTTTGAACAAGAACGGTTTCTAAGCGTTATGAAACTTTGGTGTAAAGAGAGGGTTGGTTGAGGTGTTGGGGCAGTCCCTTCTCCATATATAGAACACTTTTTTGTCTACTCTAGGTTTTAATCTCCATCTTTAATTGCGTCAAAAATCTTTATTACTTAATTTTAAGCAGAATCAAGTCTTGCACTGATGATATGTTAAACAGAGAGGCTCCGTTCCTTTCAATGGGTGAATTATGTTTTCATAAGCGAATTGTCAGACTACCTTTATACCAATAATGTATTTGATTTGAAAACTGAGGAAGTTTACTAAAGACGACTCATTCCGTAATTTTTTTTTTAACTTCGAATTAAGAAATTCGAAAGAGAGATTGAGTTTGACTTGTATAGAGTAAATAAAATAAAGGATTTTATCATAATTATTATAGAAAGCACTTGGGTATCAAGGACAATGCCCTCATTGTTACTTATGAAAAGCTTAGGCTAGCTAGTTTACTGACTACAATAATTTGTTTTTCTGAAATCTTTTTCCAAAAAAAAAAATCAGTAAAAACTTTCCAATTACTCTTCACTTTAAAAAGAAATCTTGAACTTTTCTAAAAAGACATTTTCGTTTATTAACCATGTCTCACCGGCACAAAACCTTTGTGCATAGAATGTGCAGTCACTAATCTTTCGTTTGAGTGTTTAAAATTGTTTTCACATTTTAGGTTCTTCTCTAATGTTGAGCTTACCCAGAATTTCTCCGTTCCAAAATGTCCTGTAAAAATACCTACGAGAAAGAGGAAAGTAAGACACGGCTGCTACCCTTACTTGCAACGACAAATTAATTTCCAGATTCTGATCCTGAATTCTTCATCCACCTGCATCAGGTCAAGCAGAGTTATCATTTCCCAGAGTAAGAAAGCAAATGTCCAAAGGATAGATTTTGTGTCACAATTAATAAGGACAGTGTTCAATCACAAGGGCCGTTGAAATTGAATGAAAAGTATTTTTTAATAAGAGCTTTTAGACTTTAGTGCAAAGAGTTAGGGCTAAAGGAGGGTGGCCCCCTCGCATACAGAACAGTTTGCCTTTGGCATAATTTTAGTGCTGCTCCTTACTTTCAGTTGAAAACCTTGTTTTCTTTTTCTAATCATTTAAAAAATCATAAGATTCTTTGTTTTTTAAGGCCTAATTGTCGGCATATCCGTGAAAGTTTACATCCCAAGCAATGTCCTCTACTGATTCATACATAATCGTTAAATATTATTTACATTTGGAACAAACAGTTATCTATCAATTCAACTCAAAAGAAAACAAGATGCTACGATTAGAAGTTTGTTAAACTGACATACAAGCATATAAATTTTACAAATTTTGTTTTAAAATAAAGATTGCGCATCTTACGGTTTTCATATTGGGAACGGGTAGCGCAATAATTATTTCTACGTCATTTTTTCTTTTCTTTTCGCTCATCGGCAATTATATGGATTGTATTTTTAGTATATTACAGTATATATATATATATATATATATATATATATATATATATATATATATATATATATATATATCTATATATATATATATATATATATATATATATATATATATATATATATATATATATATATATATATATATATATATATATATATATATATATATATATATATATATATATATATATATATATATATATATATATATATATATATATATATTATATATATATATATATATATATATATATATATATATATATATATATATCTATATATATATATATATATATATATATATATATATATATATATATATTACCGTGAATGTTCGATACTCGTGAATGTCGACATTCACCGGTTAATGTCCGAAATACCTTTATTTTTCTCCTTAAATTTAGTTAGCGTTGCCAGTCAACTTTTTCAATTTAATGCGAGGTTTGATGACGACAGGTTAGGTTAGGTTCTGTTAGGATATGTTTTTAACCTATTCTGATATTTATAACCAAATTTAACCTAAACTAACATAATCTAACTTAACCTAACTTTAAATTTTACCATCATAGGTTGGATAAGACTGAAAAAGCTGACTCGCAAAGCTAATTGAATCCAAGCAGAGAAAAAGGAATTTCGGATATTCACCCGTGAATGTCGATATTAACTAGAATCGGACATACACGGTAACATAAACACATTCTGATACCGCAAATAATGCTCATTTTCTTTTCAGGAGGGAAAAATTTGTCGTTACATATTAAAGCCCGGCTATTGCAAAGTGTCATGCCCTGACATCACAACATTATATTTACTAATACGAATGAAACCTGAAAACTAACCGTTTTCCTCCCTCGAATTCATTTCCTACTTACATGTCTGTAATTCGTAAAAGTTATCTCAATACACTATATCAAATAAAAACAATGTATTTTGAAAGGGTTATGTAGATATATAACTTATGTACAAAGTTTAGTTTACAATCTTGCTTAAAAAAACGAAAAAAAAAACAAACAAAACTAACAGTGTCCGTATTTCAGAGGAAAAAGTAAAAATAGGAGCCTTCCTATTTAAATTCACATTATTAAGCATAGCTCACATTCCTCAACTCTTGACACCCTTCAACAGGCTCCAAGTCCATACCTATATTAGAGGCAGGCATTCAAGCTATAATCCTTTCATTCACCTATTCAATATCAATCAGGTTTTTTTTGGCAAAGCACCCATCTATTCGTTCTAATAAAGATCTGTCAAATTGTATAATTACAAGGGCAATAGTGCCAGGAGACAGATTGACAAGCTTAATGACAGGCCATTGATTGAGGGTGATAAACTTTTTTGTCCATCCTGCATCGCCGCCGGCTGTTCCCCTGCAAAGGAAAAGAAAAGGGTACTTTTGTGTCATATAAAAGAACAAATATAGAATTAAATACCGCATACTATACAGAGCTGAGGGACCACACTCTAATAAAGGTTAAATTTTGGACGGTTAAAGTTTGATCCTTTGTGCTTTTAGTTTAGAAACTTGTTGTTATTATTATCATTATTATTATTATTCTTAATATTAATACTTATTATTGTTATTATCATTATTATGGGAAGACTCAACAAACTGTGTCGATACTTAGGCTACAAAGGCCCAAGACCTCCAAAACCCATAGTTTTTTTCATTTCTAATTCATGTCTGTTTTTTTCTGATTCCTACATAAGGAAATTTAAAGGATTTTGAGCGTTTTGAAAGTATACAAGTAGAAGAGGATGCTAATTGGGTAGACTTTCGTCGTTGTGAAATTTTGTTTCTGGAAGAAATGTGTTCCATAGCATCATTATACAATTAAACGTTCACCATTCTACCTTCAATGATTATTACAACACATTTCAGCTCTACATCATTAAATTTCCAAACATGCTCAGCAATAATGACTTCAAGATAGTTTTGATCTTCAAATGTTTGATAAACATTCTGCCTGACCCTGACTCTCGTCCATACCATAACAATAACATTTTATTACTAATACTACCACTACTAACAACTCACTGCATTAACAGGCCACCTAAGGTCAACACAACAAAGCTCCCCTTCCAACCCAATTTATTGAAAGCTCCCTCTATAGGTCATCCCAAGAAGTTCTGGTTTTCTTTAAATACTTTCTTATGACCTCTACATATTTTCAGGGCGACATGCTTTTCGTTTGACCCTAGATGGTTGGCCGAAAAAGGATGATCTTTGGCATTCTGTCACCACCACAGCTTCCAATATTCTAACCATAGTTCGCTGACTTGTCTTCATGTTCTTCCAAACTTCTTTCAACATTGAAAAAAAACCTGGGCCTTGGATACTCTACTTTTAACATCTTCACTGCATCCACAACTTTTAATAACAATACTACCAAGGTAAGTGAAACAGTCCACTTGATCGATCTTTTCGTAACATCATCTCTACATCGTTGCTTATTCCCAGTCTAAGAGATTTAGTCATCTTAATATGAATTTTCAAGCCTATTCTCGTACCCTGAATTCTCAAAGCCTCCAAAAAATCCTATATTTTACTAACGTTCTTATCTAGGACACTCAAATCGTCAGCATAATATAAGTCTAGGATAGTTTTACTTTCCCATCTGATTCCATGCTCTTTCATAGTCTTGCCGTGTTCCGTAGAATAAAGTCCTTCACACTGATCCATATAAATGAGGATATATTGCAACTCTGCTTAACTCCGGATGCATTCCGAAGCCAGGTACTAACCTCATTTCCAACATTAACCCCAGCAATGTTATCCTTGTACATAGCACTAATCACTTTCATGTGTTTATCTGGTAGACCCTACAAGAATAGGACCTTCACTAAAACTCTTCTCTCGGCTCAATCAAACGCTTGCTCAGAACCTATAAGACTAACGAATAAAGGGGCCTAGTGACTTAGGCGCACAATTGAAAACAACAAAACTGAATCTCAATACAGTGCAACCCTAGCAGAATTGAACCCCTACAAAATTTATCGTCTCATAGCTCAGCTACAGCAAGCAGAAAGAAAGATAATTGTCAAAGACAGCGATTGTACATAAAACCGAAGGTTAAGATTTGAATATAAGGTTTGAATTAAGTTTGTGTCTTGAAGTGTGCCAGAGAGGTGCATAAATATATTGATGGTAAGCGTTATTTACTATAGCAAAAAATTATCAAATTTAAACTTTCAAGGACAAATCCTGATTTTTTTTTAATTTTTACTTAACATCTTTCCTGAAAATCACTTCTATAAACACAATAAGCAAAAATATGGGGTTTTATATGTAAAAATGGACATTTTAAATCATTCAAAATGTAAAAATTTCATTTTAAATTCGAATATCCTTTTCACATAAAAATGCAGTCGTTTCATTTTAAAAAGAACAAAACTTGAAGGGAATACAGCCATTCAACCCCTCCTATTAGTTTCATCTTTGTTGTTTTGGTACTTGTTTAGTATCCAGCAGAAACGCGATAAGTGAAGTTTCGGTAGTGCTAATGAAATAAAACAAAGTATTATAAAAATATAATATTTCAGAAACAAATTTGGGCTGCATAGGGGGGGGGGGGGGGGGGGGGGGGGGGGGGGGGGGGGGGGGGGGGGGGGGGGGGGGGGGGGGGGGGGGGTGGTTGGTAAAGTATAGCATATATTAAATACGTAATCTAACCTAGGTATCTTTTTTTTGCCCCTTCAACCCCAAAAAAACTAAAGTTTAAATCTTTGTCACGGAGTGAGCAATACCTCACTAGGCAGCGAAAATCTGTTTTTCATATAGCATCATTGAGATCTTGATGCGGTCTTTCTCGTGTGTTTACTGGATTCTAAAACAAGTACCGTTGTTTTTTCCTAAACCTTTGTCATATTTAACTAGAAAGTCCCCTTCAATCGCCCAAGGGAATAAAAAATGGACCGAAAAATTCAAATCGTTCATACTTCAGGCACTAAACATGACACGACCCTTGAAATCAGATAAATATTTGGTTGTTTTTCTTTTCATATGCTGTCTCCTAAAAACTCTATTTTTGAAAATTTATTTCCCAGTAAATCGCGTTGAAATGATTTTTCTTCGTCCACATTCTTATCAAGAACAGGGTGGTTTTAATGTAACTGGTTCTAAATCAAATTTATTAAGATATCGTCTGTTGTAACTAAATGTGTTTGAAAAAGTTCTCCCTGACTTTTGGCGAAAAACAAATAGAATAATGAATTTCAAAAGAAATAATAAGATACTATATTGAGATAAGATATGAACCTTTGAAATTAATAATTGTACTCATAGGTATATGAGTATACTTATGTATACTTATATAAGATACATACTCATACATATACATACTATGTGTATATATAGTATATATAGTATGTATAGTAAGTATAGTAATATACATACTATACTTATACAGATACATACTATATATGTATACTTATATAATTATATATATATATATATATATATATATATCTTTGTGTAACCTTATATTTTAAACATTCATTTCTGGAGTTCTGAATCTCAAAATAATTAAACTGTTCCCGGTGACGAACCGTAAGTAAGAAGCAAAACTTACTACTAGTATTCAAAATTCTATAAAAAGGAATTTTGATGCTAAGATTAAGACAAGTCGTAACTGACACCCCTTATCAAAATATAGATACGAACCCTATTGTGTTATTTTTTTACGAGCTTTCTAATGGTGTAGTTAATTTTGTTGTACAATGTCCCTCCTTTTTTTAAAAGCGAAAATCGTCGTTGCTAAACGGAAGACTACCCTGGGGTATTTTCTCATAGCTGTATAGCCTTTATTACATCCGAGAAAAAGAAGAAGAAGAAAGAATTATTAGGTTACGAATATGAATAATAGAAAGAATATATTAAGGAAAAGGCTGACATTTGTTGAAGCACTCAACTATTTTGACTCTATGAGGTATTTCTCTGAATTTCCAGCCTAGCGGGCTTAGCTCTCAAAATTCAATGGAAAAACATGTCACAGCATATATACTGAGACAAAAAACAGATAAAACAATCAGGTATTCATAATGTCAACAATATTTTCTGAAAGTTGTATAACAAACTACTTGAAAAATGTAATCGCCCGATTCTACAAATCACCTACAAGAAACCGACAAGAGAGTAAGTTACTAACTTTGTGATGGATCATAAGTGGTGGCAATTCTAATAGAGCGCAAATAATGAATCGTGTTTAAACAGCCGCACTGAAGAACAACCTTGTTATACAAGCTTGTTACAATCTTTGTTTATCAACTGAAATTTAAAAAAAATGAAGCAAAAACTATGAAAAAGATTAAAGAATTTGAAAATGGTTTCTTCACAAAGAACAAAAAAAAAGTATTAGAAATAAATTTGGCATCCAGAACATAAAGAATAGGCAAAATAAGTTTGTGTACATAAATAAATCTTTTCAAAGCACACCTAAATGAAAATTTACAGATATACCGTATCAATATTTTTCCAACCAAAGGTTTTGAAGCACATTCATATTTTTTTTTTTTTTTTTTTTTATATAAAAGTGTAATACACAAGTGTAAAATGAACGTCACAAGTTAAATAGATATGTGAATAGAGATGGTATTTAAACTTGTAAAAACAAAAATTCCTTGAAATGTCAGAAACTAGATTGACACTTTTTAGGCCGTTTGATTAAAAAATAACAGATCAGAAATTGGCTGCTCTGACCTTGGATTGAAGCTCGTCGGCTAAAAAATCAAGTTTTTGACCTGGAATGACCTGAAATAAAATTTGTCTAATATATATTGTCGTGTTTCTATTTATCTGCTTTAAAGCTAATTTTAGCCTTCACAGTATTTTACAGATTTCTATCTCTAATTAGAAAAAATTGTCATGCGATGTTTAGCACCCCCAGTCTTAATATATTTTCAATTTATTCTACCTAGACATGAATTTTCTAAAAAGCTAGGTTTGGTCTTTTTATATTTCATTTGAGTAACTTAGTTTTACTTCTGAAGTGTTTGCAAATTAAGTTACTTTCTATACTTAATATAAATTTCCGTCTCTTGATGAATAACGCAGATGGTTTCAATAGTATTCTTTTTCTTTACTATTAGATCAATTATCAACTGTATCAATCCTGTTCTATTACCACTACACTTACAGAGTTGTTGCTATGACACTTATGTCTCGATTTCAGAAAGCTTGAAACGATGGCAATTCCAAATTAGACTTAATTACTTTGAACCCTTTACTGAAATTAAATAAAAAAACAAGTTTTTTTTTAACTGAAAGTAAGGAGTGACATTATAACTTACAACGAACAGAAATTATTCCGTCTATGAAAGGGGCTGTCCCCTCATCAATATCTCGCTCTTTACGCTAAAGTTTTACTCTTTGTCTCAACTCTACTTTTCAAAACAATGAAAACTTTAGAGTAAAGGGCGAGGCCTTGAGGAGAGGCCAGCCCCTTTCATATACGGAATATTTTTGTTCGTTTTAAGTTTTAATGTTACTCCTTACTTTCACCTTATTTTTTTTAATCAATTTGTGAACGTTTTTCAACTAATACAGGTTCGAGTTTGACTCGCCGTACATGAAAAACTAAAACAAAATTTGTATATTAATTTTGGCAGATTTATTCCGTATATGAAGGGTTGCCCCCTCCTCAATACCTTGCTCTTTACACTAAAGCTGTTAGCACTTTTAAAAACGCTTCCTATTCTTATTAAACGACCCCCGTGTTTCAGTTTTAATTAACTTTCAAACTTTAGAGTAAAGAGTAAAGTATTGAGGAGGGGGCAACCCTACATATATGGAATAATATCTGTTCGTTTTTATAATAATACTGGTATATCTGGCTCGCCCTATGTAAAATATACACCTCACCCTCACAGAGAACTATCCGTGGAAGTTTCATCCAACGTAAAGTGCACCACCCCTCCCCCGTCAAATTCCCTCCAGACAGTTTCATCTTCGCTGAGAATCCCTTCTCTCTGTAAAATCGCTTGTCGACGATTCACCTGAAAATTTTTCCTTAGAATTTTTTCATTTGATAAAGACTTTAATCTCTAATCGGTTTTTTCGATCACTCCAGAAATGCCCCCTTCTGTGAAAAAATTTGGGCAAAGAGAATGAAGAAAAAATTAAAAAGAATTTCATGTAGTAATTCTGTCAAATCCCCCAGTGTATTATACCCCCTGGAATATTCATCCCCCCCAAATTTCCTTCCCCAAGGAAGATTCTCCCCATAGAAATCCACCCCAAGCACGACCCCCATCACCCCTAAAAAGTCAGTGTACTTTCCAATAACAAATACTATGTGTAAGTAATGCGCGAATTTCATAACTTATAGCCCACTCCCCACGGACTGCGGGGGGTCATTTCACACCTAAAGACATTATTTTTTTATCATTCAACTATATTGAAAAAATAGCTGTCTCAAAATTTTTATCAGATAACTTTGGGGAAAAATAGGCGTGGGAGGGGCCTAGCTGGCCTCCAATCTTTTTGGTAACTTAAAAAGGGAACTAGAACTTTTAATTTCCGTTCAAGTGAGCCCTCTCCCGATATTCTAGAACCACTAGGTCGATACTATCACCCCTGGGAAAAAAAAAAAAAACGCGAATCCTTGATCTTTCTTCTGGCGAAGAATACAAAATTCCACATTTTTGCAGATAGGAGCTTGAAACCTCTTAAGTAGGGTTCTCTAATACGTTTAACATAATTGTGTGGTTTTCATTAAGATTCTATGACGTTTAAGGGATGTTTCCCCGTTTTTTTTCAAAATATGAAAAATTTGCTCAGGCTCGTAAACTTTGAAGGGTAAGACTAAGCTTAATGAAACTTATATATATTTTAAATCAGCGTAAAATCCAATTCTTTTGATATATCTATTGGTATCAAAATTCCATTTTTTTTTTAGCTTCGGTTACAATTGAGCCGGGTCGCTCTTTACTTACAGTTCGTTACCACGAACTGTTTGATGATTTAATTTTGATAATTTAGTTTTATCATTCCAAGAACAAAGTGATAGGAAAACCCTTGAGTGAAAATTAGGGTTAATTTTCTCTATATTTAATATTTTATTTATGACTTTTGATGGGTTGAATGAGGAAAGACCTATCTGAGGCAAACGCTAAAGTTTTAAACGCTTATTTTTTTTTTTTTTTATCTCGTCTAAAAAAAATTACAAACAGATGGTGACAATCTTAGGTTCACTCAACAAAAGCTCTAAGTTGATTGGAACAAGACTCAAAGGCTAGAAAGCTCAATAGTTTTAACCTACAAGTATCAATATTAAATTGAGTATTTAAGGAATGTGATCAACACTTAAACAATTACTGAGATGTGCTTGCATCGTTTATAGCGCTAGAGGTGCCAATTTACAAAAGTGCAGAAGCGGAGGAAAAGATTTTTTTAATAAAAAAAAGAAATACGAAAAAGAAGTTTTTTTTTTAAATCTAATTGGGAACATATTTGTTTATTCTTCAGTTTTTTTTAAAGGTAACACCAAAAATGTATTTATTTAAATTTAGAAGGTATACTTCGCTCTCTCTTTGTGGCACCCCAGTATAGCATACCAGCATACAATATTCACTTTTCAATTTGTAAAATTTGCTGTGATATGATTGCTCATATTTCACATTTAGTACCATTGATGTTTGGATAATCTAGAAAATGTAAAATCAGGAAGTGGCAAAGGAGCCGTACCAGATGAATTTATATATGTTTTTATATATGTTATATATGTTTTATATTTGTTAGGTATTTTATAGTGTTTGGAAGACTCTTGGTTTTGGATCTTCTTAAAAATTCATGATTTCTGTAACCCATCCCTCAGGTTTCTTGCTTTTCAAGTGATTGTTTCCTTTTTTTCACCATTTTGACAATTCTTCATATTCTCGAACAATTTTCATGCCCCTTTTAAAATTAAATTTTACGCTTTGGCTATAAAAAATTAACACTAAATGACCCTTTACGAAATTTAAGGAGCATATGATTTTAGTAACAAAATGATAAGCTGAGTCATATTTTTTTTTTAAGTGTTGAGGCGTTCACACCCTCAGGGTGTGAACACCTAAAAAACGGTCAATCTACATCCTCATAAGTTAGGCTTTAATGCTCTAGTGACTTTACACATATATGTGAAGAAGTGACGAAAAGGACAACCTCAACTACAAACATGTGAGAATCTACCAGCAGAGGTGGCGAGGGCCCTAAAATATCATGATACCCTAAAGATATTCCCAAAACGAGTGTCAATCTATTTTCACAGAAGATGGCAAACTCCTAACTCCGTAGCTAAATAGTTATTCTCTCTCATACCTCGGAAAAATCCTTAGATATCACTTAATGTCACAATTTTGGTCTTCAGCAAGAATTCCTTTGGGCATAAATCTAGCAAGAACAGACTATTGCTTTGCCTTTATTCTATCAATTAAAAATATTATTTTTTCAATGAACCTAAAGAGCTTCACTAATACATGGAACGAACAAGAGATATAAATTATATGAGGGTTCCCCTCAATCCCTTACTGTAAATACCCGAGTTTGATTGGGAATTTCCCGAAAGTTTTTAACAAGGTGACAAATCTAGCCAGCTTGCAGGTACAAGTGTTGAGTTTACCAAAACGTTTACAAACATTTGAATTGAAAATTTCGCAGCCCAGTGCAAGTTTGGCGAGGACTTTCACTCTTGAGGCATTGTAATAGAAAAAAAAGGAGAACCATTTATAGCATTGCTCTTTCTTTGAATACTTGCAGCATTCATTCTCGGAGCATCGACGTAAAAAGGAAGGAGGATTGAGGGGATGGAGCTTCACTTTTATATAAGATAGTTTCTGTTCGTTTGAGTTTAACTTTACTCTTTACGTTTATTTTGGAATTCTACTTAATTTTAAACCTAATTTATGTTTTAATTTAATTTTTAGAGCAACTCAAAACTGAGATAGGATTGCCATCCCCTGAGGGGGAAGATACAGAAGGGTCCCCCTCAGTCTATCGTCCTTTACGCTGAAGTGTAACTTTTTTTTTAAGGATGTTCAAGGAAAATACTCGCTTTGGTGTTTTTACCCTGAACAATAATTAAAGATTTACTAAAATATTCGGGAGGCTGCCACACTCATCAAATCCCCGCCTCATATCAGTACTATAAGGTATCGATACGTACTATACCTAATAGATAGTAACTTGTCACCCCAAGCAGGTAAACACATTCATAGTTTTAGAGCACACATAGATGTCTTATCCTTGTATGGTATACCAGACAAATACATTAAAGTAATTAGTTCTATGCACGAGAATAACACTGCTGCAATTAAGGTAGGAAATGAGGTTAGCACCTGGTTTTGTATTAAATCAGGAGTTAAGCAGGGTTGTGTTCTATCCCCCTTTATATGGATCATTTTGATGGACTTCGTCTTGAAGGAGCATAGGAAAGACAATGGGAGACCACGGAATCAAATGAGGAGAAACACGCTCCTGCACTTAGATTATGGTGAAGATCTAAGCATCCTAGATGAAAGTTAGAGCAAAATGAATGAACTTTCAGAGTTTTGCGAGTTCAGGGTGCTAGAATAGGTTTGAAAGTAAATTTTTAAGACGATTAAATCACTAAGGCTAGGAATAAGTGAAGATGAAAAGGTGACGCTGGTAACGAAAATATTGATCACTTACCTTGGTAGTATTATTAGTAAAGACGCTGGGGGCAGTGAAGATGTTAATAGTAGAATAGACAAGGCTCAGGGTGTTTTTTCACAGTTAAAAAAAAGTTTGGAAGAATAGGAAGATAAGTCTGCAAGCCAAGATTAGAATATTGGAAGGTACAGTGATGACAGGGGTCAAATATTGCTGTGAAGCATGGGTGGTCCGAAAAGCGGATAAAAATTTACTATATGTTTTCCAGAGAAATTGCCTACCGATTGTTCTGGGTACCCGGCTGACTGACTGTGTTTCAAGCAGTAGGCTGTACGAAAATTGTGGTTCAATCCCGCTTTCTAGGGCTATAATGAAAAAAAGGTTGAGATGGCTAGGGCACGTTCTGCGGATGAAGGATGACAGATTTCCGAAGATTGTCCTTTTCGGAGAACCGTGTAGGGCTAAACGCAAAGCAAGCCGTCCTGGTCTGGGATGGGAGGATGTCATAACAAAAAATTTAAAGGAAATGGGAACTTCCTGGGAGGATGTAAAGAGGGAGACTTTGAATAGATTGGTATGGAGGAGGAGCGTGTGTAGCTGTGTTTGCCTCAAGTGGCTTGGTGCTGCAGCAGTGAGTTGTTAATAGTAGTAGTAGTAGTAGGCTAGTTAGAAGGTTTTTGCGGAGCACTAGAACTCCTAGTTTTCCAGAAGAAGATGATATCAGTCTGCTTAGTGTTCATACCAAAAAACATCATACGAAAATATGCAGCCCTGGAAGACATAAAGCTGCTTGGAATACTACCTACGGCCTGACAGATATGCACCAGTAAAGGCTCGTTTTCTTTTGGATAGTATATTAGTGGAGAAATAAGGGGAAATATAGGATCTTTGAGCTTCAATTCTGGCCTCAAAAGGGTCAAAAAACACATAAATTGTAATACAAGATAGCAGATCATTTCTTTATTTGATGTCTTGCAATTTCAGCAGTATGGGGACATATGTTTTTTTTTTTTTTTTTTTTTTGTTTTTACAGGATTCAGGGTTTCATCGCAAGTGATGCTATTTCACTAGTCCTGGTAATTGTCCCACTTCTTAATTTTGTTGTATTTCTTACACACGTTCTCTTGAACGCCTCAAGAGAAGGATTTTCCAGCACTATCTCTGCTGGGATCGTCAGGCGAAACCCTTCTTCAAGAATTCTTGGCGGAGTATACCCTGCACAAGGTAGTACTCCCAAGCTGTAGTTTTTAAGAAGAATACAGTATTTTGCTAAGTTACTTTGATATCCTATACCCTCGGTAAAAAAAAGTAAATTAACCAATCAATGATATTTCACGCCATGGGACACCATTATCGATTCTTCTATCAATTTACCATAACAAAGGATTAGAATAGTTGCCTTTCAATAAAGCTAAAGGAAATCCCCCTGAGCAATTACAGTCATTTGGTTATATTGTCTCGAAGTCGGGAAAGACCGTGTAATATTTCCTATTCCTATCACAAAGGAAAGAAAGTCCAATCAACGAATAATGAAATCATTCTCTTGAAGGTTGAGAGTAATTGAAAGATAAGGTGTCTTGTATAGCCTTTGAATAGTGTCATCTGTTATTTCTCTTGAAATTGCTTTTAATAAAAAAAAAAAAACAAAAAAAAACATCTATAATCTGTCGGAAAATGTCAAGTACTAATATATCCTACAAAGATTAGTTTCTATTTAAAATAATCCAGTTTAATTAATACCGCAATACGAAATAACAACTAAAAGTAAATGATTTTTTATTGATTTCAATATTAAGAGAAACTTCGTGACAAAGAGCCATGCGTAAAGAGCAACCGATGCCAATAGTAACCGAAACTCCAAAATGGCATCCAAAACACAACAAGAAAGTGAAAATTGCTGCCATTTTTGGATGCTAAACAAGAATATTGGCCCAAATAGTGTCACTCTGCTGACGGGAAAACATCTCAGATAACCAATTGGCTTTGATCTATTGAAAAGTTATATGTATACTTCCAGTTTCATGCCCTATTGTTGTGCAGAGATGCATTCGCTACTCAACGTATATGAAGCAAATACAGGATAAACACTTCAGACAATTATTCGTAGACTTCATTTGACAGACTAAATTTGTTTAAGATATCGTTCGGTTATTCAAAATATTAATTGGAAAACTTTTTCAACAAAATAAGTTTAAAAAAAGTAAAGAACACCATTAAACCAAAATGAACAAAAATGGAAACAAATAATCTACCAAGAATCTAACTACCACAAATCAGTATTCATAATTAAATGAAATAAACTCAAAAACGTGACGTTGAAAAGGTGACGATGAAAAGCTGACGTTGGGTAATGAAAAGATTGATCAGGTGGGCAGCTTAGCTTAGCTTGGTAGTATTATTAGTAAAGATTGGTAGTTGAAATTAGTAAAGATGGTGGGAGCAGTGAAGATGTTAAAAGTTGAATAGCCAAGGCTCAGGGTGGTTTTTCACAGTGAAAAAAAGTTTGGAAGAATAGGAAGATAAGTCTGCAAACCAAGATTAGAATATTAGAAGCTACAGTGATGACAGGGGTCAAGTATGACTCTGAAGCATGGGCACTCCGAAAAGCGGATGAAGATTTTCTAGATGTTTTCCAGAGAAATTGCTTAAGGATTGTCCTGGGTACCCGGCTGACTGACCGTATTTCAAAAAATAGGCTGTACGAAAAATGTGGTTCAATACCGCTCTCTAGGGCTATAATGAAAGAAAGGTTGAGGTGGCTAGGGCACGTTGTCCGGATGAAGGATGGCAGATTGCCGAAGATTGTTCTTTTCGGCCAACCATATAGGGCTAAACGGAAAGCAGATCGACCTCGTCTGGGGTGGGAGGACGTCATAAAGAAAGATTTAATGGAAATGGGGACTTCGTGGGAGGGTGTAAAAAGAGAGGCTTTGAATAGATCGGGATGGAGGAGGAACGTGCGTAGCTGTGTTGGCCTCAGGCGGCTTGGTGTTGCGGTGAGTTGTTAGTAGTAGTAGTATTAAACTCAAAACGAGCAGAAATAATAACTCCACGCGTAAAATTGAGACGGAAACGAGAAAGCAAGACATATAAAAAGTATTTTGTATAGGAAATCTGGCAAACTCCCCCAGTGTAAAATTTCCCCTGACAAGTTCATCCCCTGAAAACTACCCTCCCCATAGAAAATTCTCCCGTTAAAACCCACAGCAGAAAATTCACCCCCCCCCATCCTAAGACGTATGCATGCTTCCCAAAAACAATACTAAGCCTAAACAATGGGCAAATTTTATAACTTAAAGACCATTCCCCTTGGGCTGCGGGGGGGGGGGGGTCATGTGATATCCAAAGGTATAGTTATTGGACCTTTCTACTATGATGAACAAAATGGCTATCTCAAAATATTGATAGGACGATTTTGGGGAAAACGGGTGAGGGAGGGGGCCTAGTTGCCCTCCAATCTTTATGGTCACTTAAAAAGGGCACTATAACTTTCAATTTCCGTTCGAATATTCTTGGACCTCTCCCGATATTCTTGGACCAATGGGCCGATACGATCACCCCTGGGAAAAACAAACACAGACAAATAAGAAATAATAAATAGACACGCATCCCTGATCTTTCTTCCAGCAAAAAATAGAAAATTCTATATTTTTTCTCATAGGATAGTGAAACCTCTGAAGTAAGATTACGCTAATACGCTAAGTCTAACGGTGTGATTCTCATTAAGATTATTCGACTTTTAAGGGGTGTTTCTCCCCTTTTGGAAAATTAGGCAAATTTTCCGAGGCTCGTAGCCTTTGATTTGTAACACTAAACTTAATGAAACTTGTATACGCCTATTTGGAATCAGCATAATAAGCCGATTTTTTTATATATCTATCAGTATCAAAATTCTGTTTTTTAGAGTTTCGTTTGCTATTGAGTCGCGTCGCTCCTAACTTACAGTTCGCTACCACGAACTGTCTGATTGGGACTGACTGTGGCTGCCAGGGTTGCCACCCTGAGCTCGAAGAATTTACTAAATCGGAGAGGAAAAATTTACTAGATCGTATCTGTTTTTACTAAATGCTCAAAAAAAAATTTTTTCGCGCACCATCAAGCATCGATTTTTACTATAGGAGGATAATCAGTACGATTTTCACAATTTTTTTTCCTTTTTTCTTCTTTTTTTTCTCTTTTCCTCTTTTCTTTCGTTTTCATAGTATGATTGAAAATTCCGGAAACCTACAAGTTCAAAAATCCTTTTTTTGGATTATTTGGATGTACTACTGGATAGGCTTCATATTCCAGATGCGGTGTTTGCAAGACGTCAAACAATAGTCTGGAATCTTGGATTCTGGAAATTCTGCTGTTGAAGCCCGGCTTTAAATTTATTAATGTTCTTCAGGTCATAAAATTCAGATATATTGAAAAAGTAAAAAAACAATCAACGAAGACAAACAGCTACAACTCATCACGAAGCAATTCAGGCGATGAAGTGCTAAGAATCTGAGGTGTGTTTGAAAGTGACGACTTTTGAAATTTGACCCCCAGTTTCCGTTTTTAGGTTTGAAATCTAAACCCTTAAATTTTACATTTTTAGGAGGAAATTTGCCAGTTCTAAAACACCATTTGGGCTGGTCTTTAAATTCGGGATAAGCTGCTTACAAAGATGTCTGGCAGATTTTAAAGCAATTAATTTAAGATTTTTTTTAACTGATTTTTTTCTGGATTCTTTCTTGTTCGTATTCTAGAGAATCAAAAACCAATATAATCTATGTCACTTCAAAATGGAAATGACGTAATCGGCTACCGGTTTTAGTTGTAAAATTATGTAAGTTAAAAAGTACACCTCAAATTGGACTAGGGCTGCCAAGAAAAAGAAAACTTATATAACATACAATAGGCTAATTAGTTTAAAAAATACCATTATGTCAATAGTCTTCAGCTCAGGTAAATCATACAAATTTAATAGCAAAAAGAAAAACATGTAGTCATAACTAAAAAAGTCGCACTTAAAAGGCTTTACTCGTCCTCGTCCTCATCCGAATTTAAAGCATCGACTAGTGTCGAGTTCTGACTCAAGGGATCCACCTGTTTTCCATTTCTTGGTAGCCCGAGTCAAATCGCTGGGGATCACTCTGTCATGGACTCCACTTGACGACCTGAGGACAACTTGCTTTGTTTTCATAAGGACCGAAACAGTCGAGATATTTAGCTTATTCCGATTTTTGGTTTTTTATGACGGATAAAATCGAGAACTGTCTCTCTGCTCCAGCACATGAATGGGGCAAGCTGCAGAGAGTCAGAAAGAACTTTGGCAAGTATGGAAACAGTTCATTTCCAGCAGCGTCTTTAAAAAGGGACAAAGCTTTCCAAAATTTGCACGGATTTTCGAGGTCAGACTGTGAAACGTGACGGAGAATAGTTTTTCTCCGTGATCGTTTTCCTCCGTTTAGTTAACGCAAACTCAAGTTTGCGTTAATTAAACTTGCTCATAACGCAAGTTTATCGGATCAACCTATTTTGCCCTCCCCCCCCTAAAAAAAATCCTGGTTCCGCCCCTGTACAGACTGAAACCATATGTCATCTCATTCAGAAGAGAAGAAGCACTCCAGTTCACGGCATTCACCTAACACAGTGGTCAGCAGCCATTTTAGTAAGAGACTCAAATATAAACAATGGGACGATTATTTAACATCTGACAACAATGAATGTTTAATAATGTATCAAACCTATATCATAGATTTAGACCTTAACTCAATTACGAGTGCCCCACCCGCAATTACCCCAACCCACAAATATTACTATTTACGTTAGTTCTACCCCAGGATGAAAAGATGATTAACTTTCTATCTACAAGTAAAATGAATCATTTTATGCAATTCTGAAAAAAAGATAGCCTTTTCAGAATGAGGAGATGCACCAAACCACCTTGGGTGTTTTTTGTTTTTTGTTTTGGGTGGCTTTACCAATAGATTCCCAATCATCACAAATCCAAGTGTCATTACAGCTTCATTTTTAGTTGGTAAGATTTGATACACAGAAAGATGATTTTGTCGACCTTTAGACGCCGGAAGTGAAGTGTCTGTTTATGAAAATAGGTGACTGCTTGTCTGTCTCTTAAGAGACAGACAAGCAAAAACTGTAAATTGTCATATATTTACGATAATTTTTTTCCCTGAATTCATTGAAAATAAAAAAAAAAGTTTTGTTCAATTTAATCATGGGTTTTTACTAGTTTTTACTAGATTTCGGGAAATTTACTATATCCCCAAAATTTACTAGATTTTTTTTTACTAGATCTAGTAAAATCCTACTGACGGTGGCAACCCTGGTGGCTGCTTTAAATTTAAAGTAGAATTTTACAGATTAGTTAATTTTGGAGAGACAACATTGATCTTTCTGACATTATTCTTGGCTTAGGAAGTTTATCTAAGGTGTTGAGTAATTTTAGTTTATATTTATATGCATCAATAAATTTGACGAAAGAAAATACGAAGAGAGAAGGTCATAAACATTATATTTCAATTTAATCGAGATTGATGAATAAAAACAGAATATTTTATAGAAAGTGTGGTAAGAATGCAATGATGTGAATCTATCGACGTTTTCAACGGGTACATTTTGCGGAAGGAAAATACATTTTAAGATCACCTAGAGTTTTAATTTTTTATTTTTGAATGGGGTTACACGATACTTGAAAGTGCTAAGATATGAAAATGAAAATATACATAAGAATGAATGAGGGCGTTACAAAGGAATAACATTCTTTCAAATGCTGGGGTAGACCTGAGTGTGCATGTATTACCCCTACCACCTTCATATGTAAATTTGGTTTGTGTAGCTATGCGACAGATTTATAATCCAGAAATACACCAAAACACCAAGGTGTTTGATAACTGACTTGGAAAAAATTTTCATCACGAATTTGCCTGACTGATACCTGATATCAGCTGGACATCTGAAAGAGCAGGAGAAGAGCAAGACTAAACTTTGAACCCCAATTTTTGTTTTTCAGCTTTAATAGCAAATTCGTTCATTCTAAGCCTGGGTTTCCCAGCGTGGGGCACATGCCCCACCGGTGGGGAATGGGAATGGTTTTGGTGGGTCATGGACAAGACTTGCACCCCTTGACTGACAATACCCCAGAGCCTTAATTTAAAAACATTTTTCATGTAAATGACATTATATTCATTTTCATTTAAAGAGTAAAACAGATACATGATAGCATTGCGACGACGTCATGCATTGCATGAAAAGTGTCGTATACAGGCAAAAATTTTCATTCGCATAAAATACGCCTTGAAGAACTCGGAAAGTTGTCTGCAAAAGCCAAGTTAATTGCTTTTTAAACCTCCTTCAGTAGGATATGCGTAAAATTTTGATTAACAAATTTTAAATGTCACGAGGGGTATCAGGATTTTAGAAATGCCTAGGTGGGGCATGACCCGAAATTGGTGGCGAACCACCGTTCTAAGCCATAACAATAATTGGTAAAAGCTGCTTCTGAAACCAGTTTCAAATAACACAAAATTCTCCCCTGAAACGGTTGGCCTACATGCAGTGCCACCAACAGGTTGCAGGTTTAGACAAAAAATTCTCGTGCCCCATTTAAATCATTAAAATAATTTAAAATTATGTATTGAACCTTACCGAACCCTAATTGTGCTTGATCAGTGATCTGATTCTAACAACACATTATCTTCCTTCAATATATAGAGAACTGTCGGATATAGACGATGTAGGCAAGGAATTTGATGGTCCTTTTATACCGTAATGATCTAGCTTACGCAAGAATGTATAAAGAGAAATTGTATCCGACACGTTCTTAATGACAAGAAATTAGAAGCTGGAATTTCCCCGTGTTCTGAAATATCATATTTTGATATTGGTCAGTGTTAAGACTGCCTGGTGCAGTCCAAATGCATCTACAAAATCCGAGATTGAGCTTATTTTATCAATTCAAAATGCTTCACAAAATACGTTGCTCTGTTAAAAAAGTAAAGCTCAATCATAGACATTGCAATAGCGCTGCCAAAGTGAAGAATGATATGGCTTCAATGTATTTCTTTTACCCGGTCACTTCTTATGGAAGTAGTTCTCGTAGAGACATAGAAAAAAGGTGGGCACATTTGATCCTAGGTCTCCAAAAAGACTAAGGCTATTAAGGTGAAATTTTCAGAGAGCGTTGAGAGAGACACTATACTAAAGCAAAACACAGTAGATCCAGCAGGTTTTCAAAAGGGTGCATCAGCAGAATCTTTGGAACAGCTGAGTATATTAAGTTGAAACTTTCAGGGTTAGTGGGATGTTGAACTAACTAAAAGACGCTAAGTACATCTAGGTACCCAAAAGGGGGCATCCACGATGCCTCAGGAATTGCTAAGGATATAGAGCTGAAAATTTAAGGGCTTGTTGAGGTTTTTTTTTACAACTAAATCAAAAGACACATGACACCAAGACAATTAAAACAAAAAAACACCTCACCCCTCTTAACATATCTCAGGAACGGATGACGGTAATAAGTAGAAACTTCCAGGGTTCGTGGAGGGAGATATTGAAATGGAGGCTTAAAGCTGAGCAAAAAACACTGTAAGTGCATCCAGGTTGTCAGAAGGGTATATCTGTTGCGCGGGATGTAAAACTAAATCAAAAGACACTATTGTCAAAACGGCGTCTATACAATATCTCAGGAATGGCTAAGGATATCACGTTAGAATTTTTACGGCATTTTGAAGAAGATGTCGAAATAAATCGAAAGATATTACAAATATTCAGGTTGTGAAAAGGGCGTATCTGTAACATCTCATAAATGGCTAAGGATATTAAGTTGAAGCTTTACGGGAATGTTGAAGGGGATGTTGAACTGAAAAAAAGGACAAGTGCAACCAGGGGATTAAAGGGTGTTTTTGCAATTTCTTGGGAATGGCTAAGGGCTTTAACTAGAAACTTTCAGGTTATGTCGAGGGAGACTTTTGACTTCATCAAAAGACACTATGTGCATCTTGTTGTCGAAAGGACGTATCTGCAATGTCTCAGAAACTTCTAAGGGTACCAACTTGAAACTTTCGGGGGATGTATAGGATATCTTGAACTAATTAAAAGACATTCTGTGCATCCAAAAAATATATCAGGATTTAAGAAATGCCTAGGTGGGGCTTGGCTCAAAATCGGTTGGGAACCACTGATATAGACCAATTTATACACGAGACCCTTTATGTATTGGCTTCCTGGTATTAGTAATAAATTAGTATATTTGCAACGTGTGTTTAGCTCAGGGTGAAAAAATAGGTTTGAAGATCTTTGTTAAGAAGACTAAGTCACATTGGCTAGGAATAATAAAGATAAAAAATGATATTAAGTAGCGAGAAAATAGACGAAGTGAATAGCTTCAAACACTTGTGTAGAATTATTAATAAGGATTGTCAAGAAAGCGACTATATGAACAGTAGAATAGCCAAGACGCAGGTTATTTTTTCGAAGTTGAAAAAAGTTTGAAAGAAGAAGAAGGTAAGTCTGGGAGCTAAGATTAGAATGCTGGATTCTATGGCTGGAATCTGAGACAGCAGTGCTTTGAAAAGCTGAGAAAGATTTGTTAAATATTTTCCAGCGGAATTGTCTAAGGATAATCTTTGGTACTCGTTTGAATGACTGTGTATCAAACAGTAAGTTTTACGAAGAATGCGGTTCGTTCCCACTTTCTAGGGCTATAATGAAAGAAACATCAATAAGGCTAGGGTATGTTTTACGGATGAAGGATGACAGGCTGTCAAAGATTGGGCTTTCTGGATATCCATCTGGGAACAAACTAAAATCACGTCGTCAACGATTAGGGTAGGAACAGCTTTAAATAAACTTGGAACTTAGTGGGAGGGGGAGTGAAAGAGTGAACATTTGAATAGATTTGGGGAAGAGAAGAGTCTATAAATGTCTGATCCTCATGCGGCTTGGTAATGCAGTGAGTTGTTCTTGTAGTAGTACCGTAGTAATTATAGAAACAGTTTTAACGGATGCTTTTTTACTTTTTCTACAGTGTATTCCTGCTATTTGCTCAGTAACAAAAATTAGCTTGTCTGTAACTGCTTTATTAAATGCCGCAGGTCGTTTCATAGGGCCCTGTATATTTATCGGCAACATAGGGTAAACACTGATCCAATGGGGCTGTAAACTTTTCAACTGCGACCAATTGTTATGTTTTTTATAGGAATGAGCCAGATTGTGCTAGTACAATTTTACTACTTTTCTATACTGCTACTACTAACAACTCACTGTAGCACCGTGCCGCGTGAGGCCAACACAGGTACGCACGCTCCTCCTTCTTTCCAATGCATTTAAAGCCTCCCTCTTTTCACCCACCAAAGAAATTATAATTTCCCATAAATCCTTCTTTACTACCTCCTTCCACCCAATTCGGGGACGACCTGTTATTTTTTAGTCCTAGATGGTTGGCTAGGAAGTATCATCTTCGGCAATCTGTCATCCTTCATCCACACAACGTGTCTTTGCCATTTCATCCTTTCTCTCATTATAGCCCTAGAAAGCAGGATAGAACCTTATTATTTGTAAAGTTTACAGACTAAAATAAGTTAAGTCATACTGATACCCAAAAGAGCCCGTAGAATACTCTTCTGGAAAATACCTAACAAATCCTTCACTGTCTTTAGAAGTGACCACATTTCAAAACCATACTTGATCACTGTCATCAATGTTGCTTCCAATATTTTAATCTTGATTCGCAGACTCATTTTCCAATTTTCTAAACTTTTTCAACTGTGGAAAAGCGCCCTAGGTCTCGGCTATTCTACTTTTAACATCTTCATTGCATCCACCATCTCTACTAAAAAATAGAACGTAGGTAAATTGAGCTATATCTTTCCTACAATATTGGCGTCCCTCACTTTAAGGGAGTTTCAGGTTCTTGTTCCAAGCCAAAAAACAATCAAATCTGTGTGTCTGTAATAATAGTGATTATAAAATTATAATGGCCACTAAAACACAGGTTAAGTTATTGTAATAATTATCGGTTTAAAAAATAAAGCCAAATCAAGAAACGTAATTTGCAGAAGAAACACTATTTGTGAGTCCTGAGGTCATGGGAGAGAAGATGTCAAGAAATCCCGTTGTGAGCATAGTTCGTCGTGAATATATCTTTTGTTTTTGTGCTGAGTCTTGATCCCACGAGAGCAGCTCTTGAAATAAATTTTAGAGGATTTCTTCCTATTCTTTTGAAGGACTACCAATTAACAAAGTTTTGTCGCCATAGTCAAGATCCCAAATTCTAAAATCGGGGCTAATACTTTCTATTTGGCGACGTGGCATTGCCTTTCTCAGGATTCAATCTCAAGCACAATGTTCGAGTTCATGCTTTATCTACAGTTTTCTAATTTTGCATTAAACCCACAAACAGCTTTCTTCAGAAGTTTTTTTTACAACTTCTAATTAATTGACATTGTTTTATCTATTAAACTTTAAAGGAGCTTCTTTTTATCTTTTACCTTACAGAGCTTTTGTATTCTCTGGCGCAGGTAACCAATATATTCTTTTACCTTAATTTCTGAACAGTCAGACCGCCCGTCTCATTTCTTCGGGAGTGCATATGCTTTAGATGATATATTAGTCTTTTGATGTGCAATATCCCCGTTATCTGTTTCGTTTTCTCAAAGCAAAGATTCTTTTTCAAAGAAAATTGTTGGCTTTCTTCATCAAAGTTTAAATTAATAGTGTTCTATCTCTGTCATCACTTCATTTCAAAAAGAGTAAGAAGTTTTTTTTTGTTGTTAATTGAATGACATCAAATGACTGCAAATTCTAAACTTTTCGTTTAGTCTGTAGTAATTATCATCTATAGTGAGCGTTCCACCATGAGCCCCGAGTCAAGACAGATTATTAGTGGAAAACGGCGTGTTCTTATTCTTGCCGCGAATTGGTCTCTTACTAATGTTGGGGCTAAATGGATATAATATGTAAACTATCTGAATCTTGGAAACTTAAATTCAACAACGAGACGCAGTTAGATGCAGCAATAGAGGAAAAGATATCATCGAAAGATTCCTCCAAAAATATGGATGTTCAAATTATCGGAGTGTCCGTGTGTTGATGAGGATTGTATAGTTGGTAAGCTAGTATCCGATATCCAGCATAAGGCATATCTGGTATCCGGTATCCGGTAAGGCATATTTAAAATCGAGAGTCAAGAATGATTATTCCCCAAATAAGCTGCTTTCTATGCAAATGTAGAAGATACATCTATCGTGACTATAAGAGCTATATGGAGATGGAAGAGTGTCAGGCTTTTCAAACCATGAAAATTAACACTGACTATCCAGAAAACTCATAAGTGGTGTCATGTTTTAGCAACACATATGGATCAGTTTGATCAGTGAGCTGATCCTAGTGAGCTATTAAATAAAAAAAGGTTTCTTTTTAACTGAAAGTAAGGAGCGACACTAAAACTTAAAAACAACAGAAATTATTCCCTATATGAAAGGGGCTGTCCCCTCCTCAACGCCTCGCTCTTTACGCTAAAGTTTTTTTATTGTTTTAAAAAATAAACTTGTGAGACAGTGTCAAACTTTAGCGTAAAGAGCAAGGCATCGAGGATGGGACAGCCGCTTTCATATACAGAATAATTTCTGTTAGTTTTAAGTTTTAATGTCGCTCCTTACTTTCAGTTAAAAAAAAAGTTTTTTATTTAATTTCTGCAAGTTTTTGAATTAATTCAGCTCTGATTTTGGCTCATCGTTCATGAATAATTAAAACGAAATTTGTATATTAATTTCACTTTTTTTTGGCTAAATGGCTTCCTCGAAATGTTGATCTGACGTAACTTACGACTTAACTTACGTAACGAACTTCTAAATTCGTATATTTTATTAAGTATATTAGGGGTTCGCCCTCTAGTCAATATCTGGCTCTTTACGCCTAAGTTCGAATTTTGTTCCAATTCTTTAAGAATGACCCCTTAATCACAAAGGCCGTTAATTAGAATAAATAGCTCTGATGAAAGTACAAAAAAAAAACTTTAGCGTAAAGTGCGAGGTAATGACTAGGGGCCTAACCCAATCATATACGTAATATTTTCCTTTAGTTTTATGTTTTGATGTTGCTCCTTAATTTCAGTTGAAAAACTTGTATTTTTTTATTAAATTTCTGATCGTTCTTTAAATTATGCTGGGAAATCCGGAACCCCCTTCATAGAAATGACCCTCCCCCATGAAAACTTCCTCCATGGAAAGATCTTCCCACGTAACCCCCAACCCACCCCCTCCCAACTACAGAAGAAATCCTCCCTGAAAACTTCTGTATACTTTCCAATAACTAATACTATATCTAAACATTGGTCAAAGTTCATAACTTGCAGACCTTCCCCCGGTGACATTGGGGGATTAAGTCATCCTCAAAGACATAGTTATTGTATTTGTCAATGCTGAACAAAATGGCTATCTCAAAATTTTGATAGGGTGACTTTGAGAAAAAATGAGCGTGGGAAGGGTCCTAGTTACCATCCATTTTTCTTGGTCAAACAGTTCGTGGTAACGAACTGTAAGTAAGGAGCGACCCGGCTCAATGGTAACCGAAACTCTAGAAAACGGGTTTTTGATACCAATAGATATATCAAAAGAATCAGATTTCAATGCTGATTTCAAATATATAACTTTCATCAAGTTTAGTGCTACCCATCAAAAGTTACGCGCCTGAGAAAAATTGGCTGATTTTCGAAAAAAAGGGGGAAAGACCCCTAAAAGTTATAGAACCTTAATGAAAATCACACACCATCATATTCAGCGTATCAGAGAACCCTACTGTAGAGGTTTCAAGCTCCTATCTACAAAAATGTGGAATTTTCCATTTTTTGCCAGAAGAAAGATCACGGATGCGTGTTTATTTGTTGTTTGTTTTTTTTTTTTTTTTTTTTCCCCAGGGGTGATCGTATCGACCCAGTGGTCCTAGAATATCGTGGGAGGGCTCATTGGAACGGAAATTAAAAGTTCTAGTGCCCTTTTTAAGTGACCAAAAAAATGGAGGGCAACTAGGCCCCCTCCCACGCTCATTTTTTTTCCCAAAGTCACCCGATCAAAATTTTGAGATAGCATTTTGTTCAGCATGGTCGAAAATATGATAAATATGTCTTTTAGGATGACTTAATCCCTCGAAGCCCCCAGGGGGAGGGCTGAAAGTTATGAACTTTACTCAATGTTAACATATAGTATTGGTTATTGGGAAGTATACAGACTTTTTCAGAGGAGATTTTTTCTGGTAGGTGGGGGAAGGAGAGGGTCGGGGGCTATATGGAAGGATCTTTCATGAAGGAAGTTTTCATGGGGGAAGGGAAATTGCCATGAAGGGGGCGCCGGACTTGCCAGCATTATTTATTGGTTATTGGGAAGTATACAACCATTTTCAGGAAGGATTTTTTCTGGAGGGGGGGGGGCTAGAGGAGGGGATTACTCTGGAGAATATTTCCGTGGAGGATGTTTCTTTGGGGTAAGGGACATTTCTATGAAGGGGGCGCCGGATTTCCAAGCATTATTTAAGAAACGATCAGAAGTTAAATAAAAAAAAACAAGTTTTTTTCAACTGAAATGTAAGAAGGAATATTAGAACTTCAAACGAACAGAAATTATAACGTATGTGAGGGGGTTCTCCCCCAAGTCAATACCTCGCTCTTTACGCTACAGTTTTTTTTTTAGTGCTTTCAAAAGAGCTATCTAATCTAATTAAACGGCCTTTGTGATTCAGGGGTTTGTGAATCAAATTTTTTTTTTAACTTTTAACGTAAAGAGCGTGGTATTGACTAAGGGGAGAACCCCTTCATATAAGTAATAACATATACGTAATAAAAAAAACAATAAAAAAACAAGCGATACGGCTCAATAGTAATCGAAACTTTTAAAAAAACGAAATTTTTGATGTCAATAAATGTATCAAAAGAATGTGTTTATAATGCTGATCCTAAATATATAAATTTTATTAAGTTTAGTATTACTCATCAAAGGCTACGAGCCTGAGAAAATTTACTCGATTTTTAAAGAGGGGGGAAACATCCCCTACAAGTGAAAGAATTTTAATGAAAATCACACCGTCAGATTCAGCGTATCAGAAAACCCTATTACATAGGTTTCAAGCTCATATCTGCAAAAATCTGCAACTTTGTATTTTTTGCCAGAAGAAAAATATACGAATATAGAAGTTAGTTACGTAAGTTAATTTGTAAAAGACATCCATTTAGCAAAAGAAAATTAAAATTTTTATGCAAATAAAAGCTGCATTAACTAAAAAAACGATCAGAAATTAAATAAAAAAAAAAACAAGTTTTTTAAACTGAAAGTAAGGAGCGACATTAAAACTTAAAACGAACAGAAATTATTCCGTATATGAAAGGGGCTGTCCCCTCCTCAACGCCTCGCTCTTTACGCTAAAGTTTGACTCTGTCTCACAACTTTATTTTTTAAAACAATAAAAAAACTTTAGCGTAAAGAGCGAGGCGTTGAGGAGGGGACAGCCCCTTTCATATACGAATAATTTCTGTTCGTTTTAAGTTTTAATGTCGCTCCTTACTTTCAGTTTAAAAAAAACTTGTTTTTTTTTTATTTAATCACTTAAAAAGGGCACTATAACTTTTAATTTTCCGTTTTAATGAGCCCTCTTGCAATATTGTATGGCCCCTGGGTCGATGCGATCACCCATGGGAAAAAAAAAATAATACTAAAAGATCTTTCTTCTGACAAAAAAAAAAAAAAAAAAAATACACAACTCCACATTTTGGCAGATAGAAGCTTGAATCTTCTATAGTAGGGTTCTCTCTGATACGCGGAATCTGATGGTGTGATTTCTATTAAAGTTCAATGACTTTTAGGGGTGCTTCCCCTTTTTTCGAAAATAAGGCAAATTTTTCTCAGGCGTGTAACTTTTGATTGGTAGAACTAAACTTGATGAAACTTATATATTTGAAATTAGCATAAAAATCTGATTCTTTTGATGTATCTATTGATATCAAAATTCCGTTTTTTAGAGTTTCGGCTACTATTGAGCCGGATCGCTCCTTACTCACAGTTCGTTACCCCGAACTGTTTGTTGAGTAATATTGGATCAGTGATCTCGAATATTCTCTCTACAGACCGTGCATGTCCCTGGACTTTCCTAGGTGATATTAGTGACCATGGTTCTTTAATCGGATTATACGATTAGTATTATAGTCCTGAACACTGAAAGAAATCAGAGGTGAGATATTTAGTTCCAAATAGCTCATGTCTGACACAAAGGAACCTCTTGAAAAAGGCATAGATGTCTCACCTTTTCTGTCCTCAAAAAGAAACTTAACTAGAACCCCCCCCTCCCCTCAGACTCCTATGTCTAAATCAACCACACATTTTTAAGGGGATACAAGCCCTAAACATCCTTCAAGCTTCATACTAAAAGTACTGGTGAAACCCCTGGCAAAAAAGAAAAAAAATTATGCAATTAGATCACCCCCTGAAGAACCCCAACCAGTGATTAGATCACTCCCTGATGATTCCCCACCAATTGAATCACTACCTAGCTCTTTACATAAGCCATATTATTACATTGTGACCATCAAAAAAACCAATGGTCAACCCTTTACTAGAGATCGGTTAATGAATATTAGAAAACCTACATTTCTACTAGCTAACCCAACTTTTAAAGTGGTCTTCCTGAAAGACGGTCTGATAGATCTTTATTCTATCTCTCACGAGGCCGCGGATTCAGCCCTTTCAAGGTCCAAGGAACCAATTGCTGAGGGTTCCAAAATCTTTGCCACTTCAAGAGAAGTGGAGAAGTCACATAAATACGTGGTTTATGGTGTTGACAACGGTATACCAATAGAGGATTGTACAGCTGAACTAATTGATTCTTCGGGTCATCCCGTCCAACCAACAAAGACCACAAGACTCGGCTTGAAAAATGATGGCAATCTTATACCCAGTCGCTCAGTGCGCATTGTATGCAAAAAAGAGTTTCCCCGCAACGAGAAGTTTTTTGTTTGGTATGGCTACAATGGCTATGTTCGAAAGTCTTCGTCATAAGTCCTAAAAACTGAAGCCCTACAGTGCACAATTTGCCTAGCTCATGGTCATAGCAAAAATAATTGTAAAACAGTCACTCCAATCATGTCGAAAATGTGGTAAACCTCACACACCCACACAGACATTTGTCTATAGAAAATTGCATCGAGAAAGACACCTACTATAAAAATTGTAAAAAAGGTGAGAAGCAACATTGTCCGGCCTATCCCAAGAGAGCCGAGATCCTCCGAACCTCTGTGAGATTGATCTTGCCCTACTCCGTCGTAGCTGCTACAATCCCTAGACAACTAACTCCAAGTCGGCCCTTAAATAGCCAAACTGAAGTTCCAAAGGACCAGAGGAAACAGGTCCCACCCCCGATACGATACGTTTACGTATAGTATTTTTTATTGGGAAGTATGCTTACATTTTTCGGGTGGAAAGGGCGGGGGAATTTTCGGCTAGAGAATTTTCCACGGTTAGAATTTCCCATGGAGAAGGAAGTTTCGGGGGGGGTGAGCTTTACAGGGGAAATTTTACACTAGGGTAATTTTCCAGAATACCTATACGAATTTCTTTTTATTAATCCTACTTTCTCTTTTCGGATTCAATTTCACTTGTGGAGATATTACGGGGAATTTTCTGGGGAAAATTTTTGCCGAGTTGGAGTTTTCTAGAGTATTTTTCCGTAGGAGGCGGGGATTTTTCTCGGGAGAAAATTCACCGTGGGGGAGTTTTCCTAGGGATAAATAGGATAAATAAATTCTCCAGAGGGAATTTTCTGCGGGAGCCACCTTCTAATAGGTGGCGGGGTATTTGCGAGAAATCTTTTCCACGGAGGAAGGGATTTCTGGAATGATTTTAAAAACATCTTTTCAAATGAAAGTCTTTTCCAAATGAAACTACGCTAAGAAAATTTTTTCACCCGGAAGCGTCAGCAAAATGTTTTCCGGGGGAATTTTCATCTAGAAGGGGAATTATCTGGGAGGATTTTTCCCACCATTATTAAAAACGATACAAAATATTTTTTTTCAACTGAAAGTAAGGAGTTGAACAATACGTTGCTTCCAAAGCATCATCAAAAATTTAACATCAATTTATTAAGTTTTACCCATCCAACATCAAAAAATATGTTAAAACGAACACAAATCTTTAATTATATGAGAGGGGCTGTCCCCTTCTCATTATCTCACTCTTTGCGTTAAAGTTTGGCAATTTGTCCCGATTCTTTAAGAACGACTCCTGAAATACAACGGCCATTTAATTAGAATAATAAGCTTTTTCTTAATTCAAAAAAAACTCAGCGCAAAGCGCAAAGAGTGATGTATTAAGAAGGGGGAAGCTCCCCTCATATAATTAATAATTTCTGTTCGTTTTAAGTCTTGATGTTGCTCCTTACTTTCAGTTTAAAAAAAAACTTTGTTTTTATTTTTAATTCAAGTAAGAGGCTGTAATTCCTGCATTAAGGAAAAGTGTGACTCCCGCGCAAAAGGATTTCTTATAATTGGATTGGATCGCTGCTGTGACAAGTGTAAACAATGGCAGAAGTCTGTTCTTGCTTCGATTGCTGTCTTAAATCACATTTTTTTCAGTTTTACTTACCCACTGCAATTAGGAAAGCAGCATTTCTGGTTTTTAAGTTATATCCCGTCTTTCATTTAAAATTCCCTTTGTATGCAATTTACAAAAAAGAATGCTAGACGTTCTCACTTTTGGCCTTATTCAGCTCTTTTTTAATTATCAGTTAAAGCTTACACAAAAAGGGTCAGTTAAAGCTTACACAAAAAGGGTAGAGTCCACGGGCTTTGTTACAATAGATCATCACTGTTTGTTTAATGAAGTGAGAAAGAATTTCTTTCTGAAAGAAATTATTTTTGTATAAAATCAAGGTCCACAGAGATATTTCGAAGAAAAGGTCAGCAAATCATTGAAGAGACACAATTGTTAAGCTTGTGTTTTCCCAAAGAAAAATCTCAATCAATCGAGGTCGACTTCCAATATTCTAAAGAAAATTATGGTCTTTTGAATGATTGTTCTTGGAATTTATTTGAAAATATGACAAAGAAGGATTTAAAGAATAGACGCTGAAAGAGTGGATAAGAATGAAAAAAAACAGTAAATACAATTTAGAGAGTTTCAAAGTTTCCAAAAAAAGATTGTTTGATATCATTTTAGTTTGAATCGTATATTCAGTTTGTATTAAGAAAAAATAAATATGTGAGAAAACTTGATTGAGAACTTTGAGAGGAATTTTATATAAATTTTATACAGAAAAATATAAAAATTTTTTTTTTATTATTTATTAGAAATTAAAATTATATTAATACTTGAGGTTTCAATGATTAGTGTATATTAAGAAAACAAGCAAATGAAAAGATTTGACAGAGGATGAGGAACTTTTTGAGAGGAACATAAAAGTATTCATTAAAAATATAGAAGATAAAATTATTCATTTAAAGGTTGAAAATTTTGCTTATAATTGGATTCTGTATTTAGCGCGTATTAAGAAAATAACTATGTGAGAAAATTTGTTACTGGACAAATAACTTCTAGAGGAATTCTTTCGGGACATTTCTATTTAAAAAATGTAAAATTTGTGAGGTAGTACAACAACAGTTTTTAAAGCAGCTGAAATAGAAAATGTGACAGCCATATGCTTTGACTAGTTTTACCTATGATGTATGGGCTAAAAAAAAAAAAAAAATCACATTTAGAGTTAGGCACTTACATGCAATGGTCTTGGGACCCCAGCTTCCAAAAGCTTCAAGGTTGCTACAATTTTAGCAGGGTCTGTTTGATCCTATGAATCATATGAATTTTGAATTAATCATATGATGGATCAAAATTTTTTTAGATGGATCAATCTCCCCCACGTGTTTGCCCCCTTCAAAAAAAGTTATGCTTACGTGTCTTGTCCAAATGAGTGTTTCGAGAACCACTTAAATGGTTTGGCTTATTTCCTGGGTTGATTCCCAGGTTGTGATTCACCTTGTGAATCATGATTTCCATGATTAGCAAAATTATTCCCAAATGGACTAGAGAATACCACGAGATTTTGGAAAAACAAGAATTGTATGCCAGTTTACTAAAGGTGAGCAAAAAACATTCAAAGCATCACCTTTTTTTTTTTTGGCCTACTAGGCTTATTTTTGGCCTTTTTGCCATCAATGTTTCATGTTATAAACTTGGAAATTTTTTGGGTTCACTTTTTAGAAGGTCGTTTATACGTTCTTATAGCACAATTGGTGGTTCATACGCTTGTGTGCCAAGCCTGAAAGCAACCCATTTTAGTTTCTTTACATTAATTTATTTTAAATTTTTTACCATCTAATATATAATTGCCATTTACTACAAAAATATGTATTTAAAAGATTTTTGCTTATTGCCTTTTCAAAATCTATGTAAAAGTATCAAATTTATGAGGCAGGACAAATTTTTTTTAAAAGAAGCTGAAATAGAAAATGCGACAGTCATATGTCTTGACTAGATTTTTTTTACTTGAAATATACGGGCTAAGTGAAAATTTTCCACATTAGGGCTAGGTACATAGACAGCAATGGTCATGGGACCCAACTCCCAAAAGCTTCACGATTGTAACAATTCATTAGTTTCTGTTTGATTCGATAAATCATTTGAATTAGGAAATAATCATGTGATGGATCAAAAAAAACTCTTTGGATGAATTAACAAAACCAAGTTTTGCCCCCCCCCCCTCTCCCAACCAAAAATTATGCCTATGTGTCTTGTTAGATTAAATGAATTTTAAAATCAAATTCGAACGCCTATTCCAAATGGGTATTTTTGCAAAAATTTCCAAGCAAATTTCCAAGTTATTTTGCAGATTTTGCAACTTATTAAGCAAATTTCCTGGATGATTAGACCATTAAAATTATTTCAAATAATTTTTTTTAATTATTTCAAATAGACTGGAAAATACCATGAGATCTAGGCAAAACAAGAAATATGGTCCATTTTACTAAAGGTGAGCACAAACATTGCAAATATCACCTCCTTTAGTCTGCCAAACTTATATTTGTCCTTTTTCCCATGAATGTTTTATGTTAAGAGTTTGGAATTTTTTGTAGGTAGCTAGTTATTATCAGGTCTTTCCTCCGTTCTGATAACATAATCGGTGTTTCAAACGCTTATTTACCTAGCCTGAAAACGGCGCATCTTGGCTTCTTTATACTAATTTACATACAATATTTACCATCTAAAATATGATTGCCAGTTGCTAGAAAAATTTAGAATTAGAAGATGTTTGCTTATTAGTAAGCTCATACGTTCTAGAACCCACTCCCCCCCCATATTTACTTCTCATGCATGAGGATCCTGTCTCCACAAGCCAAATCCTATATTCTTGTATCCTAAAACTGTAAGCGAAATTAGAAGGCGAAGAAAGCTAAAAAGCTTCTTCTAAGGTCACAACTGAATTCATTAAGCTTTTTATGTTCGGCTATTTTATTTTCTATTTAGGATACAGCGGCTTCTTGGGAACGTAATATTATAGTACCCTGTAAGACTCCGGGAATTGCCCACTCTTAGAAGTCATTGACGTCAGGTGGCGCGTGCCACCTGGTGCAAACGGTCTACTGTGGCATTATCGTCATGCTGCAGAGCTCGTAAAGCCACTTTTCGTGTTGAGGGGATCTAAACCTCCCACTAAGATCTTTATACATAAAGAAAATAATTCACAATCTTAGAATTTGCACTTTTTGTCATTTTTATACTTTTTTTGGGCAAAAATATTTTTTTTTGCAAAAATTGTCAGAAAACCCCTTCTTACTCTGGCAGAATCTCTTTGTTACTTATAAAAGGCACTAAAAATTGCGATTTACTTTCAAACTCCCCCTCCTCCAAACTTATAGCACCACTGGCTTGATATGATCACTCCTGGGGGAGTAGGGAAGAAGGTTTGGCAAGACAAATCCAGAATATCGATGCAAAAAATGGTTTACCTTGCTACTCAAGGTGTGGGGACTATAATTCTCGTGCATGTAGTTTTTGACCATGTTTTTTCCTATTGTGCACTTTTTATCTCGATCCGACGCCACTTTCCGTGGGTTTAATGCTCTTTTTAAAATACCCATAAATTGTTTTTTTTCTCAACAGACTTCTACCGTCAAGATTAATCAAAAAGACAGTTGTCATTCCTAAATCAGCTCCAAACGGTATTTTTTCTCCCTATATTTTTTTTTTATATTTTTTGTTTCAAAAGGTGTTTTTAAACTTCCTGTTACTTTGGGCCTTGGTTCATTCTTTACTAGGTTTCAGTTGTCGCTGCAACCATGATTTCTATGTGCATGCTCAAGAACACAGTGGAGGAAGCAACGTTAGCCTATATAATTACTTTCTAAAAAAAAAATCTGTCCAGACAGGAAAAGTAAAGGCTGTTTTACACGGTACCATAATTTCGCACAATCAATTAGCACAAAGTCAGTATCTTTATCTTGATATAAACAAGGAAAAGCTAAATAGCATTGAAGCATAAAATAAAACCTTTTATTTAATATATTTATCAACATTTGATAAGAAAATCTCAATAAGAAGCCTCAATAAGAATCTAAATAGAAAAAGAATAATAATAACAGATCATATGATAAAAGGGACTTTTTGAACTTATGATCTTTGAAGAAAATTTTTGGCTTTATTCGCTTGCTCAATTTGCTTGCAGTTTTAGAATACAGGAATGTTGGATTTGATACGCAGAGAGAAAATCCTCATGAATAAAAATTAAATAAGGAGGGCGTGGTCTCTAGGGCGTCTCACTTTTAGACGTCTCAATGTTTGTGCTCACCTTTAGTAAACTGGCTAATATTTCTTGTTTAGCCAAGATCTCACGGTATATTCAGTTTTTTTTTTTCAAAATAATTTTAATAGTTTAATCACCCCAGAAAATATTCTAAATTATATAAGTGGTTCTTTGAACACTCGTTGGGGAAAAGACATTGAAGTTTAATTTTTAAGATGCCTTAAGCCTAACAAGACACGTAAGCATAACTTTTTTTTCATCATCAGACGATAAATTCAAAATTCATATGACTCATCGAATCATACAGACATACATTGCTAAAATTGTGACAAACCATGAAGCTTTTGGGAGTTGGGTTCCAAGACCCTTGTTGTGTACGTGCTTAACCCTAATGTGGAAAATTCTTCATTACTACTACTATCTATAGCTACTAACAACTCACTGAGGAACCAAGCCGCCTGAGGTCAGCAAGGCTACGCACACTTCTATTCCACCCAAGTCTATTCAAAGCTTCCGTCTTTACACTCTTCCAGAAAGTACTCACTTCCCTTAAATCTTACCTCGTGACATTCTCCCACCTATCTTAAGACAAGTTGCATTTATTTTGGCCCTATACGGTTCGCCGACAAGGACCATCTCAGATGAAGGATGTGTCGTCCTTCATCCGCAGAACATGTCTTAACCATCCCAACCTTTCTCTCATAATATCCATAGAAAGTGCGAAGGAACCACATTTTTAGTAAAGCTTACTGTTTGAGGTACGGTCAGTCAGTCAGATACCCAAAACAATCCGTAGGTAATTTCTCTGAAAAACGCCAAGCAAATCCTCCTTCGTTTTTTTTTTGAGTGCCCACGCTTTAGACCCATACTTGACCACGGTCATCACTTTAACTTCTTATATTCTAATTTGGGTTTGCAGATGCATCTTTCTATTCGTTCAAACTTTTTTCAACTGTTAAAAACACCCTGGGTCTTTGCTATTCTACTCTTAACATCTTCACTGCACCCACTGACTTTACTAATAATACTACCTAGGTATATGAAGCTGTCAACTTGATCGATGTTCTCGTTACCCAATATCACCCTTTTTACCTTTACTTATTCCTAGCTTTCGCGACTTAGTCTTCTGAACATTAACTTTCAAATCCATTCTTACACCCTAACCTCGCAAGACCTCTTAAGTTCATTCATTTTACAAAGATTTTCATCTACGAGGCTTAAATTACGAGTATAATCTAAGTCTAGGAGTGTTTTACTTCCCCACTTGGTTCTGTATTCACCCATTGCCTTTGCTGTGCTCCTTAGGATTTAGTCCATCAAATGATCTATATAAATGGAAATAGAACGCAGCCCTGCTTAACTCCTGATTTAATACGAAACCAGCTACTAACCTTATTTCCTGCTTTAACTGCAGAAATTTTATTCTTGTACACCGCACTTATCACTTTAATGTGCTTATCTCGTACTCTGTACAAAGATAGGACCTTCGCTAAAGCTCTTCTATCAGCTAAAACAAACGCTTGCTCATAAATCTGCAAAAACTTAGAACTAAAGGCGTTTGATGACTCAGGCACTTCTCAAGTATTATTCTAAGAGGGAGAATCTGGTCGACACCTTCCTCTACCTTTCTTAAACCAGAAATTTTTTTCTTTTAAAATCTTATCTACATCATCTCTAGTCCAAAATGTATCATCATAGTAAGTAACTTACTTCCTACAGAAACCAGGCTGATGGCTCTATGATTACCACAATCAATCTTTCTTATTGTGGAGTTTAATTAGAGTTTTGTTAAAATTTCTAGGTACTTCCCTTTTTTTTAAATCTTATTCATAATCTGCAGCTACTTATTTTAACCTCATATCGACCATGTTAAAAAAACTCAGTTACCTCAGTGCCATTCGAGTAGAAATAAAAACTGGTCAAAACATTCTCTATTTTAGCTCCTTTAAAAACTGATTTTCGTCCTGCCTCATACAGTTTGCATTTTTTAGTAGAAATTTGAGACAAAATGCCTCCAGAAATTCCTTATACTCTATCAAATTTTCTCATATAGTTATTTTCTTAATAAGCCCTAAATACAGAATTCAAATATAAGGATAATTTTCAATTTCTAAATGAATAAAATAAATAGAAAATCAACTATCTTTAAATACTACTAAAACTTAATATAAACTTTTAAAAAGCCTAAGAAAAATTTCCGTGCTTTTCATTTTTTCTAAGATTTTCGGTTTTGATGTTTAATGCCATGAAAAGTAAGCAAGGAGACATGCGCTCTTCTATGTTTGAGAATGAACTGTACAGTAAGAAAGAAAAGTTTTCACTATGTATCGTTTGATGGATGTTCATTACCCGAAGTAAATAGTACACAGTCTTTGTACAGTTAAAAATAAAACAATACAGATATAGACTCTAAGATTTACTTCGTAAACACAGAACCTTTTTAAGAGGTTCTCTAATTACAAGTTCACGTTGCAAATAATAACCTAAAATTATCATAACCCATCTAAAAACGGGATACGGGAGCATACATATTTATTACTCCTTGGATGTATCAGCATATGTAGCTCTGCATCTGTGACCCATTGGTCACAGTAGCTGTAGCACTCCAAGGGACCTAGGCATCGGAGGTGTCGGAAGTCTCAATGTCATGGCTGGTGAAAGATTATAAGAACCATATAAGTTAGTCTTCTATTTTCTTCAGGTTACTTACGGAATTTTCTGCTCCTAGGAGACCAATCTTGATGTTTGCGTTAGGTTTTGTTTTCAGTAAGGCGCTAGTTTTAAAATTCTACAGATTTTTTGGAAAATTTCACGAGTTAATTTATTTAAGCTTGTTTTTAAATATCTTATATAATCTGCAAAGCAATAATTTTTGTTCGTTTTAAGTCGCAACTTTGATCTTACCTTCAGTAAAAAAAAAAAAAAAAAAAAAAAAAACATTTTTTTTTAATATTAATATGTCAGAAGAGACAAGGACTCGAGAATTCAAATATTTGTTCCAAAGAACAGTTTATTTATTCAACATGTACGACATTGTAATGCAGCGTCGTGACGATTAATATTTTAATGGCAATTGTGGAGTCAAGATTTTTCAGACCTGAATTTTAGGGTGAGCTTATGTTATTCATAAGTCAAGACGTGAAGCTTTCTGAAGTATACTCAATCTCAAGGAAAATATGCCTGGTTTTAAGGATAAGGGAATTATCCGGTGAATAAACAAAACTTGTTAATAGAAACAAGGCTCCTAAAACTAGGATTTCTCACGAAAAGTTCACAAAATAGCTTTTAATAGACTTTTCACTGTGAACTTCAAATTTTTACGATGAAATTATAGAAAATACAAGAAAAACATTTCTTTGCTTCAACTGTATGCTTTAATAAATAACAGTTCGAATAGGGATAAATCTTTCATTAGATACTGAAAAACAATAAAAAAATATACTGGATATTTTGATCACATGTACAGTGATCGTCATCAGTAGAAATACTGTGGGTCTGTATTTATGTTGATGACGGTCACTGTACAAGTGATAGAAATATCCGGTACACTTTTTGATTTTTTTTTTTTTTTTTTACTGTCTAATAAAAGGATTTATCCCTATTTGAACTGTTCTTTATCGTCATGGAAAGGCAGTATGGTCTTAAAAAATTAACTAAAATGTATACTTTAATGTCCTTTTTCAGTAACGTAAGGAATCACAGTAAAGTAAAGCGTTAATATCTACCATTTAAGGCCGCTGAACAAGAATTTTTGCCCACAAGGGCTAAAACTCTCTCAAGTCAAAATTACAATGTAACGGTATTGACCTAAAGAAAATATATTTATATTACCAATAAGTTTTGGATTCTATATTGCCTCGTGGTGGCTAATTCGTCTCTAAACAACATACGTTCCATACAAAACGAATAGTTATCACAGGTCTTTTATGCAATCCTACTGTTTAAACATTGTCGCACAGATGTAAAACTGCAATTAAAAGAGAGTGAATGACTCCTTTTTGAGGAGGGTTGATAAAACCTCAAAAACTCCAGTTTTAGGTCCAAACTATAACACTTCCCATGAAAAGACCATACGATGAATACAGTAGGTGAGTTTACCTCCTAATCTTCCTCTATTTAGGGAACTATGTTGTTTCAACGAGGCAATATCAAAAGTTGCACTCCTTCAAAGATGCATGGTTGATGGGATAGGAACTGCCATCATTGTTTGGATATCGCTTTTTGAGGCCTTCATTCTTGAAGCGATTAATAACTTCTACTTTACCGTAGGAAGTAATGGTTTCAGTTGGACGGCAGCCTCCCTCATATACAAAATAGCCCAGAAAACCCCACAAAAATGGACATAAAAAGACTATACTTTCATTCTTCGAATCAAACAGTTCGTGGTAACGAACTCTAAGTAAGGAGCGACCCGGCTCAATGGTAACCAAAACTCTAAAAAACGGAATTTTGATACCAATAGATACGTCAAAAGAATCAGATTTTAATGCTGATTTAAAATATATAAGTTTCATCAAGTTTAGTCTTACCCATCATAAGTTACGCACCTGAGAAAATTTGGCTGATTTTTAAAAAAAGGGGGAAAGACCCCCTAAAAGTTATAGAACCTTAATGGAAATCACACCATCATATTCAGCGTATAAGAGAACCCTACTGTAGAGGTTTCAAGCTCCTATCTACAAAAATGTGGAATTTTGCATTTTTTGCCAGAAGAAAGATCACGGATGCGTGTTTATTTGTTTTTTTTCCCAGGGGTGATCGTATCGACTCAATGATCCTAGAATATCGTGGGAGGGCTCATTGGAACTGAAATTAAAAGTTATAGTGCCCTTTTTAAGTGACCAGAAAAATGGAGGGCAACTATGCCCCCTCCCACACTCATTTTTTTTCCCAAAGTCACCCGATCAAAATTTTGAGATAGCCATTTTGTTCAGCATGGTCGAAAATATGATAACAATGTCTTTTAGGATGACTTGATCCCCCGATATCTCCTGGGGGAGGGCTGAAAGCTATGAACTTTACCCAATGTTAACATATAGTATTAGTTATTGTAAAGTATACAGACGTTTTCAGGCGGGATTTTTTCTGGTAGGTAGGGGGGGGGGGGGTTTGGCGGTCATATGGGAGGATCTTTCAATGAAGGATGTTTTCATGGGGGAACGGATATTGCTATGAAGGGGGCGCCGGATTCCCATCATTATTAAAGAAAAGGATCAGAAAAACTAAATAAAAAAAAAGTTTTTCAACTGAAAGTAAGGAGCAACATCAAAACTTAAAACGAACAGAAAATATTACGTATATGATTTGGTTCACCCCCTAGTCAACATTTCGCTCTTTAAGCCAAAGATTTTTTAGTACTTTCATAAAAGCTATTTATTCTAATTAACGGCCTTTATGATTAAGGGGTCATGTTTTAAAGAATTGGAACAAAATTTGAACTTTAGCTTAAAGAGCAAGGTATTGACTAGGGGGCGAACCCCCTAATATACGTATGAAAAATCTATGAACATAGAAGTGCGTTACGTAAGTTAATTCGTAAGTTACGTATATTTATTACTAATCAAAACGTTCGGAAATAAAATTAAACAAGTTTCGAGAAAGTCATTTAACCAAATAAAGGTAAAATTAATATGCAAATTTTGTTTTAATTATTCATTTACGGTGAGCCAATATCAAAACCTGTATTAATTCAAAAAAGTTTAAAAATTAAATAAAAAAAAAAAAAAGTTTTTTTAACTGAAAGTAAGGAACGACGTTCAAACTTAAAACGAACAGAAATTATTCCGTATATGAAAGGGGCTGTCCCCTCCTCAACGCCTCGCTCTTTACGCTAAAGTTTGACTTTCTCACAACTCTATTTTTTTAAACAACAAAAAACTTTAGCGTAAAGAGTGAGGCGTTGAGGAGGGGACAGACCCTTTCATATACGGAATAATTTCTGTTCGATTTAAGTTTTAACGTCGTTACTTACTTTCAGTTTAACAAAACTAGTTTTTTTTTATTTAATGAAAGTATAGATCGACTTTTACCACGAACAGAAATTATCCTACAGACGGAGGGTTCCCTCCTCCCAACTATTCACGCTAATGTGTGACTTTTTAAAGTCTATATGCTTTAAGAGTGAATGCTATTACACAACACAAATGTGATAAATTGCAAAGAGTAAATAAAACACTTTCAATTACCAACTGGTTATATTTGCTGGATTTTTAAACGCTTTCCGGAAGGCACAAGTTATGTGTTAGCGTAAACAGCAAAGGGTAGGCAGGGGCCGATCTCCTGTATATGCTGACTAATTTTTACCGTTTTAATTGTTAAAGCTCTTTTATTTTCACGTACAATTTTTTTTTTTATTTAGCACAAAAGATAAATTTGTCCAGACTTTTCGGGAAGATTTTATCCAGGTTGAAAAAAGGCAATTTCGCATTTTCATTCAGCTTGCTTGTTTTCTTGTTTATTTTTTATTTTGTACTCCTTAAAAATGGTACCTTACTAAAAAAAAACAAAGATTTTGTAAAGATGCCTGTTTCGGGATATTTCTCTATTTAAAAAAAGTAGTAACGTCAGTTTTCTCTTACTTTAGTACTTACAACTTTTGTGACCCTTAAGTAAAATCACCATATACCTTAACATCAATAAAAAGAGCATGAGGTGCCTCATACTACTACATTCTGTCAACCTTACTGCACAAACTAGGGAAATTTGAGACACCCCCTAGACATGGTATGTACACGTGTTTTTTGGAGACTGGGAGAGGAATGTCAAAACATTATACAAAAGGAGTTTTAAACGAAAACATACCGGAAGATGTATACCGGAAGTCTCATTATATCGAAAAAAGTGAGCCTGGACACCCCATGGGGACATGCTCACCTCGAGCACATCTTTTTCAATTTGTATCGATGAAAAATTTTCATTATTTCCAATATTATTCTAGTTTCTTCAACCTACAGTTGCTCAAAACAAATATATGCTTTTAACTAGACCCCGGTGCCGCGCCGGCGGATCGGCCGAACGCCGCCGACAAGAGGCCCGGTCGAACGACGCCGAAGTGTCGCAACGCAGCCGGCGCGCCGCAGGCATGCCGCCACCGGCAAATGCGGCGGCGTTCGGTCGACTTTAAATTAATTTTGCGGTAATTCTTTATTGCGTCAACCGCAAAGTCGGAGCTTTTCCTTCTCGTGTGGTTTAGTAGTTTGATTTTCCTGATTAGAAATCAAGCAGGGCTTGCACTATCCCCGAATTATCGAGTATTTCCCCGAAAATCTATGCGTCACCCTGAAAAAAAAAATTTGGTTCCCCGAATCCCCGAAAATCACGCAATCACGGTGCCACCCCTAGCGATTTATCACCAGTGACTTTCCCTGACAAATATTACTTTGCATACCGCAATTCTTCACTACTCTCTAGTTCGTTAATGTTCGTCTCTTGTTACTTTGCATAAGAACCAGACAGATGCAATATGCAATTGCATCGCAAATATTGCAATATATACAGTTCTTCATATGTTGACAAAAAAAATATCGTCTTTATGAAATGAGTTTAAATCATTTCGAATCCAGTTTCCCACTTGCAATTCCTTACATTATTCGTAGTCAAGAATTTTATTTTCAAGTTGAATAGAATTATAGAACAAAACATTCACTACGGTTTGATTTTGGAATTAATAGCAGAAAGATCGTTTTACAGCTGAATTGTAAGTTTGTAGAATTTTTTTTTTTTGCTGTTTTTGATAAGATTTTCTTAATGTTTAATACTCAATTGTTGAATGCCTGATAGATTAAAGAAAATACAATCTTCGGTATGAAAAATTTTACCCCTACGCCCCCCCCCAAAAAAAAACTTCTATTGAGACAAAATTTAGCTATAGACTAAGTTATGTACAAGGTTGGGGAATTAAAGATTGAAACGGAAGTTATCCCAAAAATATGATTCATAAAAAAATTGTAAATTATTGCCTATAGGGGGGGGGCGGATAGGGGGCTATCATTTTAAAATGATAATACCTTATTTTTTATACTGAAAGCATAGATGCCAATAAGATATTTATTTTTTTCATTTAAAGCGGAGATGGAAGAAAATACTATCAAATTCCCTGGGAAACCATTGAAATATGTTTGATAGACCCAGGGTCCCCCATTGGGACTTGTGTTCATAGTCTTGGGTATTTTGCGATTTCTCATAGGCTACTGGCCTAATTTAGCTTGTGCGTGTGCTCCCTTTTAATTAGATTTTTCGGATCTTATTGAATGCCACGGCCCTTTACTCTTTGTACCCCTTTACTCATACTCTCAATTTTTTTTTCAAGGAACACTAAGCTGTTTAACGTTATTTCGCGCGTTTGTTTGAACCATATAGTGACCTAGTTAAATATCAAATAAATTACTTTTTTTTATGTAAAGCTGAGGCGGTATCTTAGCAGGGTGGTATTCAGAGGGGGGGGGGGGGGGGTAGGGAGGTATTACATTTAAATGATAATATCTCGAATTTTTTTTAATGAAAGCAGGTATGCAAAAAAAGTTAATTTTTTTTTATTTAAAGCAGAGACGGCATCCTATCAAGGTGGTATCCAGAGGGGTGGGGGGGGGGGGGGGTTTGGGGGGTGGGAGCTATCATATTTAAATGATAATACCTCAAATTTTTAATTTGAAAGCAGGGATGCAAAAAGTTAACTATATTTTTAATTTAAAGCAGAGACGGTATCCTATCCAGATGATGGTATCCAGAGGGGGGGGGGCATAGGGACTTATTACATTTAAGTGATAGTACCTTGATTTTTTTTTTATTGAAAGCAGGGATGCCAAAAAGTTTTTTTTTTTAATTAAAGTGGAGACGGTATTCTATTAAGGTTGCATCCAGAGGGGGGGGGGGGTAAGGAGATATTATATTTGAATGATATTATGCCAAATTTATTTATTTTTTAAAGCAGGGATGCCAAAAAGTTAATTATTCTTTTAATTTAAAGCAGAGAAGGTACCCTATCAAGATGGTATCCAGAGGGGGGGGGGGCATAGGGAGTTATTAGGGGGGGGGGTTGGGAAGTACTGCATTTAAATGATAATATCTTGATTTTTTTTTTTTGAAAGCAGGGATCCCAAAAAGTTATTTTTTTTTAATTTAAAGCAGAGACCGTATCCTATCAAGATGGTATCCAGAGGGGGACATAGGGAGTTATTATATTTAAGTGATAGTACCTTGATTCTTTTTTATTGAAAGCAGGGATGCCAAAAAGCTATTTTTTAATTTAAAGTAGAGACAGTATCCTATCAAGACGGTATCCAGAGGTGCGGGGCATAGGGAGTTATTATATTTAAGTGATAGTAATTTGATTTTTTTTTTTTTTTTTTTTTTTATTGAAAGCAGGGATGCCAAAAAGTTATTTTTTTTTTATTTAAAGCAGAGACGGTATCCTATCAAGGTGATGTCGAGAGGGGGGGGGGGGGTAGGGAATTATTATATTCAAATAATAATATCTTGAATTTTCTTATTGAAAGAAGCCTCAGTCCACACAAAGTGGATAAGTTGATTTTTATTCATGACAATTATAGCCACATCCCGCAGTTAGAATAGACTTCCAAGCTTGACTGAAGGAATTTTTTTCGACCAGTTGACCCCTAGATTTTTGTCCCTCCACACTATTTTGAAGTATATCTTTTTTTTTACGCATACTAATATTTGGACTTTCATTAGTGTACCAGCTTACCCATCACGCACGCGTTGCCACGACCTTAAAAGAAAGGAAATTCAATGAGAATACCCCTAAGGAAAATTTATAAATGTTCACTGTCTTAGTTAAAAGTTTTTAAGGTCATAATGTTTTCATTTTAGATTAATTATAATTGAGAAACATATTCAAATCATACAAGATTACGTTGAATTGCTATGCATGCTCTTCGAAAAGCTGTTCAATTTTCTGATATCGTCCATTATATAAATTCATTTAAGTTCGACCAAGCTAATTGGTTGAGACTGACACATTGATTGGAAATTAACTTCCCTTTTCCTTCCAGTACTGAGGTGGGTCATCCACATTTTGTCATTGGGAACTGATGCTTGATTATTTTTAAGGTGAACTTTTAAGTTATCCAATTCAAAATGATTATAAATGATTGTGGAAAAAATTACTAGGACAGGTTGATGTGTCTTTGTATTTTACATATATTTCTGCTTGCAACTGTATCTTTTTTTGTGTATTGTAAATATTGTTTTATGTTTTATGTATGGTATATTTCGACAGTTGGATAATGTTTTGAAATATGAATCAAACACATGTAAATTAAAGAAGGAAGACCCCAAGCAAAAATACTCCTTACAACAATCTTTGTCGAACCCTATGATAATTTGAAAATTAACAAGATTTTCGTGAGTTATACTTGATGTATTTTTTTTTTTTAATTGTTATTAAAACCCGTTTTTTAATGCAAGAAAGGCTTTTTAGGAATCTAAAAGAGCAAAAAAAAACGATCAATATCAAAGTCACCCATTTCAACGGTTTTAAAGGTGACAAAGCAGATATTGGCAAAGGGCATTATGAAAAAATTAAGCTTCTAAGTTCAAACTTATATTAAAAGTTTTTACCCAGATAACTGACGAATTTTGTGACACCGTATTTGAAGTTTTATATGCAGTAATGCTCGATGAAAAACACGACTAATTTTGATAATTATTTATGTTAAGAAACACATAGCTAATAGATACTTCAACTATTATGCAAGGGCTCTGAAACGCCACAGACACTTCGTTTCTACCAGATTTCTACTTCTCTTGATGAATAACAAAGAAGACCAGTTCCAGCCAGCGACTTGTGAAGTTTTGAACTCACGAATACGCTCGAATCTGTTGTAAATTTAAGCTGTGATTTGAGAAAGACTGATGAAAACATTCATGTTTGCGGTCAACATTGATCGCACCGGCGGAGCGCCGCCAACATCTTACCGGCAGCGTGATGCCGACATCTTACCGGTGGGCGCGGTGCGGCGCGCGGTTTTTGGCCCGCCGCCGCCGGCCTTCCCTCATCGGCGCGGCGCCGGGGTCTACTTTTAACCAAGAAAAGTAAATGGTTTTCCCGTGTTTCCCAGTAGTCAAATAATAGCATGGGAGCGATGATATGCTTTGATTTTGGACAACCGATATGCACTTACGCTGAAAAAGAAACTGTAAGGGGTATTTTTATTAAAATATATTTTGATCTTCAATCTGTTTGGTATTTAAGGAGAAAAAAAGTTGCGAGACCAATACTCAAAGTAAGTTTTCAATCACCCTTTCTTTTCAAGTGCTTCAGTGCAAAATTTTATAGATTTAAAGAAACACATCTTTTCCATCTCATTCTATGTTTGCTTAAAGTCGTAATCCTATAAGACTTACTGTATTTTTAAGATTTAGCAATAAATTGAGATCACTCGAAATCTTACAATAAACTCAATTTTTTATCAAAAGTAAGCTCCCATTCCATAGAAATGAGCTTTTTCTTCAATCCCAAAAACTTTAAATCTGAAATATCTTAACTATGTTCATAACAGAAGGGATTCTTCCATATACCGTTCTTTGGAGGAGGAAAATGGAAATCGGAGATTTTGAAAATGGAATATAGAAAATTTGGTCCAGTTGGAAATTCGAAAATGGAAATTTTGTCATTTTTTAATGGTGACAAAATGAGATCGAGAAAAAAAACCCACGATTGAAGCTGCAGCTGCAATCTAAGAAAGAGCGAACCTTGGCCCCCCTAGCATATAACATTTTAAAAATTCGCTATAAAAGCACTGTCCGGTGATAATTTATACCTGGTATTGATTCAAAAATGGTAAGTTTTATCTCGATTCAACAACATGGTAATTTATAATCACGAAAATAAATTTTCAGGAATTTGACAAAGATCTTACATCCTGCGAACAAGAGGTGAAAATCGACATAAAGGTACATCATTAAAATCGCCTACCTTACCAGGGAAAGTTTCAGTGGTCTTTGAAACTGCATCAGGACAAACAAAAGCGAATTTTGACCTTGAAATATTATCAGTTTCAAAGATTCATTTTTGATGGTAGTCAAATCCTAGGGAACTTTCCGAGAATTTGGATTTCTAGACATGTGTGTCACTTTTATGTTTCTTTTACAATCAAACGTTTTGTCGAGAACAGGAGTGTAAGATGCTGAATTTTCATTAAAGTTGTTTTTCCCCGGCTAAATGTGATTAGAGCTGAGTGAATCGAATTTGAAGGGCAAGCTGTTTTTTGGTAGAGACAAAAAAGGAAATCAGATATGATTCTTTATTGTCCAGAACTTCACCATTATTTATAGTGCCAGGTATCATTGCTTAAATGGTCTTCAAGAGGTACAAAGTGAATGGACCTTGACAAAACTAGAGCCCTCACAAGGAGCTGTAGAAATTCAAAATTTTGGATGGAAAAGAATTGCATATAAGAAAATTGTTCACTGATTTAAACAGCTACCGCACCCAACTAAGTAGGGGGCTGGAAGAGTAAATTTCCATGCTTTAAGGGGTAAAACGAGAATTCGGAACCTACTAATTGTAGAAAACACCAAACCGTTTATCCCTGACTCGAGTGTGTTTCGTTGTTACTTCGATTAAGGTCTCATGTGTTCTGCAGCTTCATAGCTTTTGCTCTAAGATTTTATTAAGCCCACCGTCTCTTCTCTGAGTGCGATTCACTATCGCTTAGAATCACTTTTAATATTGCGTGACGCATGTAACACGTTTGAACAATTCACGAATTATCAAAAAGAAATTTTGGCTTATAAATTAATATCACTAAAATTGTTTACCCACTTTGGAAGTAAACTATTCACAGAAATGCATGCATTGTCTGACATAAAAGAGGACACTTGGAATAAAAAGGAAGCTAGAATAAACTGTTCTATAACTTTAAGTTGGGCCGTCCCTAAAGGCCGTCCTAGCCGATTGGTTGGCGCGCTAGACTTGAAATTCTTTGTCCGTGAGGACAGAGGTGTCAAAAGCTATTTTGTTTGGAACAAGGGTCAGTGACGCGACTCAGTCAGAGTCGACCCAACTCAAAAATGGGCACCTGAAGATATCCGGGGAAGGTAATCAGGATTGGTGTACAAAAGCACAGGATGGCTGACCCCAAACCTCCCATTACACTTCCAGGCTGAATGGCCATGAAATGGATATCAGCACCACCGGTATGGACTATAAAGTCCAATTTATATTCTTTACTTTAATGTCTTCGTTTATAGGATCTTTAGTTCAATATCATTGACGTGTGCACCTGGAGATATCTGGGGAAGGTAAAAAGGTAAGCTTTACAAAAGCAAAGGATGATAGACCCTCAACCCCCATTACACTTCCTGGCTAAAGGGCCATGAAATGGGGATCGGCACCGCCTCCAGGTACTGTAAAGTTCAGTACCATATCCGTTACCTTTTTTTACTTTAGTATCTTCGTCTAGATGATCTTTAGCTTAAAATCATTGACGTGTGTACAGGGTACCTAGAGAAACCTGGGGAGGGTAAACAGGAATGATATGCAAAAGCACAGGAGGGCTAGTCCCCAACCCCCATACTTTCTGGCTGAAGGGCCTTGAAGCGGAGATCAGCACCGCTGGTAGGGGCTGTACAGTCCAGAGCCAAATCCTTTACCTTTTTTACTTTAGTATCTTCGTTTAGATAATCTTTAGTTTAGTATCATTTACATGTATTTAGGAATCAAAATGACCAAACATTCAAGGCTTGCAATCCTATAAGCAACAAAATATTATGAACTCTGATTCTAAAGTTTCAGGGGCATCCTTGAATCAATGCCTTGGTTTTGATGTCCTGTGCAACTTCTAAATGGTCATGAGTTGAAAAAAAAAACGACACACCTGGACCTAGGGCCCCAACTTAAGGTTCTATAATCATGCAGGTTGATAGTTTTGGTAAAACCGTTGATCGTAACTCTTGAAAAAAGCTCAATTCTTGAATATAGGGCTCTGTAAATATGAGGTTTATTCACGGAATTTCCTGGTAATAACCCGAAGAATTGTATGGATAATCCCAACCGTTTTCCTTGCGTGCTTCAATTGCTGCCAAACTGAAGTATCAAATAAGCATTTCAATATCTTATCGTGGATCCAAATGTGATAAATAAACCATCAACATGACCTAACTTATTCCCCAACACACAATAATATTTTATTAACACCGAGACTTTACTGGCGCTTATATAAGTAAATCATAAAGTTCAAAAGAATAGTTCAGCCCATCAGAAGATTCTATGAAAAATCTGATTTGGCTCAAATTGGCACTTGCTGAGACTCGTTATTACCAAATCTCTTTTGGAAATGGGTCATTTGGTAAATAGTAGACTTGCTTACCATTAAGTACATGCAACGTCACGTTGGTTGGGCTAAGGCTTGTAGGATGGCATGTATAGACCCCTGCTGAGTCATGAGATGCACTAGAAATTTTCAATGACGAAATTAAAACATTCGGAGGCTGTCGGCGTATCTAAAAAAGAAGAAGTGAAATCCTAGAAAATTTTTTATCTCCCTCTATCACAGAATTATGTCTAAAATGAATACAAACATGCCAGGATTTGTCGATGAAGGGTAATAAGTGACCGAAAATCCTTCGTTTTTTTTTTGCAATCCAGCTAGAGCCAAACCATTATCATGACATACTCAGCTGCAGGACATAAGCAGAACATACTCAGTTGCAGTTAAACTAGATGATGATCCTTTAAAAAAACGGTTGATCCTATAAAGGCTATACTTTCTGGTTTTAATATTTCCTACAAATTTCAGGTCAAAATTTTACAAATATTTTTTAATTGTAAGCATTTAAGAGTCTTCAAGTATGCTTTTGTTTTACCTGTGAGGTTTCAAATCAAAAGGTATTCATAACGTAAGTATGTTTTAATTAGCTTACCAAGATTCAATACTGAAACAAAAGCAAAATTTATATTAATAATAATAGTGACCCAACAAAAAAAACATAGATAATAATGACACAAAAAATCGCTGGAACAAGACAGGTTCATTAGACAGGAAAAAATTACCCAACACAAGTTTTCAGCTTAGATCAAGTTGTTGCTCTGCATATCGTTATTTGGCTTGCAGCTTGTGCTTCAAAATGAAATAAATGTCGACATAATAAAAACCCGAATTATCGACTTTATCTTTTATGATGTATAGCCTCAAGTATTCTTCAAAACGACTGCTTCAGCCTAGTTTTCTATTTTGGGAATTTTACAGGCTTTTCAAACAACTTGATCAATTAATACCTGAAGAATCTTTATCTGAATTAGGAAAGAAATTCTGATAATTAACTATGTCAATCCTGTAAACCTGTATTTGTAAATTTTTAATGCTCTGTAAAAGTGCTCATATCATAAAGCTAGGTCCGGCTTGAATAAAATTTCATTCTGGCAGCTGGCTTTTACTTCCTCCGATGAAGGGCTAAACAATTTTTTGTGGGCTGAAAAAATTGTATCTCAAGTAAAAACATTGTGCTTTTGCACTCGCAAAATTAGTATTAGTATAATTTTTAAATGAGTATTCAAAGAAGCTTTCTAGAAAGGCTCTATGAATTCCAGCTCATATGTCTTATTCAATTGAAATTTTTGAAGCCTTTCTATAAAATTAAATAAAAAAACAAGTTTTTTTTTAACTGAAAGTAAGGAGCGACATTAAAACTTAAAACGAACAGAAATTATTCCCTTTATGAAAGGGGCCTCCCTTCCTCAACCCCTCACTCTTTACGTTAAAGCTTTTATTGTTTTAAAAAATAAAGTTGTGAGACAGAGTCAAACTTCAGCGTAAATTCTTATAATTTGTTCCATCCACAATCAGACTGCGTCTACCAGCTTTGACCCCCTTTTCATATGTATCGACTGAAAACCGTTTACAGACGGTAAGTTTACAGACGTAAGTTAAAAAAAAAAAATGCATTCCTAAATTGCTCCGGAATCGCTTACTTAATTACTAAATCGCTTACTAATTGTTTCGAAACACTGACTTCACAAAGAAAAAACAAATAGTTCAGAGAATCAAAGATATGCTTTTGTCGGCTAAGGAAGTTCTGCATTCGGTTGAACCCACTGCAAAAAAATACTGAAAAATAGGTCAAAAATGATTTGTTATCTAGTTACTTATTTTAGCATTGTAGTTGACGGAAAGTTGAAAAAACTTCACTAAAAGATGTTTTAAGATGAAAATGGCATCAACCCAAACGTCCTTTTGATATCCGTAATTTGCTGGTTTTACCCAAAGCCAAAAAAGGTTGCCGGCCCAGAGGCCCCGAGTAAATGAAACTGCAAGAAACTGAAGTGTAGCAACAATGAATGAATGAAAAGAACCAGATTTTTAGGCTGATTCCAGAAATACGTAATACTCTTCAAGCTATAAAGTGATTGCTATAAATAAGCTGCATAATTTTAGAAAAAAATAATGGTAAGAACCATCTAAAGGTATGCAGTCTTTATAAATATTACTTCGTAATTTTTAGCATGTCCAAGAACCATAGAAACTAAGGTTACAAGCCCCCATCTATAAATTGTAAAATATTTTATTTTTTCTAATGAGTATGTTTTCTATTGATCGTAAAATGCCGTTCCATCGACAAAAAGTTTAAAGTTCTTTGCTTTTTTTAGGCACTTAAATATGGCATACCAAAGCACGAGTCAATTTCTACCAATCTGTGCCACATTAACGTCTACTATTAAAGCACTCGAAGCATTCTGGCTCGAGAAAAAAAGCACGGATTTAGTTGTATTTCCCGCAAACAATATAATAGTTAGCTCAAATATTTTAGAAGGTACATAGGTAAATAAAGGACTTGTAAATACCGAGTGGCTTCATTTATTACATTCTAAAAATGCTTTCGCGAAAGCAAAAGTTCAACTTTGGCATAAACAGTGGGGAACTGAGGGAGGGGGGAGTCTCCCCCTCATATATAGTATTATTTCTTTCTTTTGTAATGTCAATATTTACTTTCGTTTGGAAATAAACACTTTTTTGTCTCTGTTGGTTTTTAATTTATCCAGATATATATTTCTCAAAAAGGTTAAAAAATGTTTGTTTATTTAAGGCGTGTCTTTTCTTTATTTTTAGCTATTCAAAAAGGGTACTTCAATTAAATAATGTCATTTTACTTAACCTTTTCTCCATTTTCAACAACTATTGACTAGTTGATACCCTCATAAGATGCACCTCAATGAAGAATATTCTCTGTTCCTTAAAGTTTTAACCCCCCCCCCCCCACACACACACCTTTTTCTTTTATTTGAAAAAATATAAATTTTTGGTGCATGACCATAAGATTGATGTTTTTTGGGGCATGTGAAACATTTTTAAATGAACAATCTTCTGAGCTAGCTCATATAAATGGGTATAATTCGTTATTTAAACATAGAATTGGTAGACAGAGATGAGGGTTGGCTTTTTTTGTAAATGATAGTATACCTGTAAGAGAAGTGAATGATTGTGATTACCTTTATGAAGAAATGCATTTGAATTTTTTGCTATTGAGCTAGATTTAAGTCCTTCGAAAGTATTATGTTGCGTCCTATGTAGGCCTCCGAGTTCGGCTGCTAAACAATTTGTAGAAAAGTTCGATGAAATTAGCTCGCTGATGACCCAAAGAAAGTGTAAGTTAATAGTGTTGGTGATTTTAATATTGATATTAGTAATGTACATAGGGAGGTGAATTCAATGCTTTCGAATAATGTTGCCGTTGACTTTGTAACGATTTGTATGTCCGCGGGTTTGCTTCCAACATGCCGGATCCCGACGAGAATCATGGAGTCGTCAGCGTCGTTAATTGACAATATTTTCACAAATTTTCGAGACACTGGGTTGTAACGTTATAGTTGCTGATACTTCTGACCATTTTATGATCCTGTGCGACCTTCAAACGGGTCCCTCCCCTAAACCCTCTTCATTAAGGTCAAGAAGACTGGACGCTGCTTCGATTGATAAACTGAAAAGTTTACTGTCCCTAGTCGACCGGTCTCCCTGCTTAGAATGTGACGACGTGGACAAAGCTACTGAATAAGGCATATCCTTTATCAAGCCGGCAAGCTAGGCGTTATATTAAACCGAAGAAACCATGGATTACAGCTGCTGTTCTGTCCTCTATCCATACCAAAAATAATCTCTTCGGAAGTTCATGGCAGATCCTACACATGAAAATCAGGCCAAATTCGGCAGTACAGAAAATTGTCTGACAAAGTTACTGCGACAAGCGAAGCAGTCATACTATCTTCATGAATTTCAAAATGCTGAAGGATCCCCAAAAAAGACTTGGTTGATATTAATGAATGCCTTGGGAAAAAAAAAATGAAAAAAACCTTCCAGGAGAGATATTATCACCAAAAGACAAGAAAATTGTTAAAGGAAAGCGAAATGTTATTGGTGTCCTAAATGAGCACTTCGCAAATATTGGTCACGTAACATCGCTTGAGGCACCAACTCGAAGTTTACCCAATTCAGCATATTCTACTTACATGCCGCCTCCATCGGATTGCTCTCTTTTCCTAACGCCGATGTGTGCGGACAAATTACTGCAAGTTATATACCAAATGAAGAATGGGTCGTCGGAAGGTACGGATGGCTCGTCGACAAGCCTATTAAAACGGATAATGCCTGATGTTACAGAATTTTTGGTTCATGTTATCAACTTATGTTTTTCAAGTGGACGTTTCCCAGCTTGCTTAAAGTCTGCACGTGTTTTAGCCCTGCATAAGGGTGATGACGTGAAAGATCCAACAAACTACAGGCCAATCTCGATCCTATCTTCATTCGCAAAAGTGATTGAACGATGTCTTTACAACCGCATAGTGAAGTTTTCAAACAGTTCGTGGTAACAAACTGTAAGTAAGGAGCGACCAGGCTCAATGGTAACCAAAACTCTAGAAAACGTGTTTTGGATACCAATAGATACATCAAAAGAATTTGATTTTAATGCTGATTTCAAATATATAAGTTTCATCAAGTTTAGTCCTACCCATCAAAAGTTACGCGGATGAGAAAATCTGGCTGATTTTCGAAAAAAGGAGGAAAGACCCCCCTAAAAATTATAGAACCTTAATGAAAATCACACCGTCATATTCAGCGTATCAGAAAACCTTACTGTAGAGGTTTTAAGCTCCTATCTACAAAAATGTGGAATTTCACATTTTTTGCCAGAAGAAAGATCACGGGTGCGTGTTTATTTGTTTTTTTTTCCAGGGGTGATCGTATCGACCAGTGGTCCTAGAATATCGTGGGAGGGCTCATTGGAATGGAACCTAAAAGTTCTAGTGCCCTTTTTAAGTGACCAAAAAAATGGAAGGCAACTAGGCCCCCTTCAACGCTCATTTTTTTCCCAAAGTCACCCAATCAAAATTTTGAGATAGCCATTTTGTTCAGCATGTTCGAAAATATTATAAGTATGTCTTTTAGAATGACTTAATCCCCAAAGTTCCCGGGGGGGGGGGGCTGAAAGTTATGAACTTTACCCAATGTTAAAATATAGTATTGGTTATTGGGAAGTATACAGACGTTTTCAGGGGATATTTTTCCTGGTAGTGGGGGGGGGTGGGTCGGGGGTTATGCGGGAGGATCTTCCATGAAGGAAGTTTTCATGGGGGAAGGGATATTGCTATGAAGGGGACGCCGGACTTCCCAGCATTATTTAAAAAAAGATCAGAAATTAAACATAAAAAAGCAAGTTTTTCAACTGCAACAGTAGCAACATCAAAACTTTAAAAGAACAGATAATATTACATATATGATTTGGCTAACCCCCTAGTAAATACCTCGCTCTTTAAGACAAAGATTTTTTAGTACTTTCATAAGAGCTATTTATTCTAATTAACGGCCTTTGTGATTAAAGCGGTCATTTTAAAAGAATTGGAACAAAATTCGAACTTTAGCTTAAAGAGCAAGGTATTGACTAGGGGGCGAACCCCCCCTAATATACGTATCAAAAATATATAAATATAGAAGTTTGTTACGTAAGTTAATTCCTAAGTTACGTATATTTATTACTAATAAAAAACGTTCGTAAAAAAAATTAACAAGTTTCGAGAAAGCCATTTAACCAAATAAAAGTAAATTAATATGCAAATTTTTTTTAATTATTCATTTACGATGAGCCAAGATCAAAACTGCATTTATTCAAAAAACGTTCAAAAATTAAATTAAAAAAAAAAGTTTTTTTAACTGAAAGTAGGGAACGACGTTAAAACTAAAAACGAACAGAAATTATTCCTTATATGAAAGGGGCTGTCCCCTCCTCAACGCCTCGCTCTTTACGCTCACAACTCTATTTTTTTAACAATAAAAAACTTTAGCGTAAAGATCAAGGCGTTGAGGAGGGGACAGCCCCTTTCATATAAGGAATAATTTCTGTTCGTTTTAAGTTTTAACGTCGTTTCTTACTTTCAGTTAAAAAAACTTGTTTCTTTTTATTGAATTTGATAAGAGGGGATGTTTTAATGACCTTCAGTTTGGGTTTAGGAAGGGTCATAGCTCTGAACATGCGATTCTGACACTCACACAGTTTATACACGACACTTTGGATGAAAAAGATATTCCAGCTACTATATTTATAGATATAAAATTAGCGTTCGATATATTTTTCATACAATTTTGCTTCGTTAACTGGAAAATTATGGTATACGTGGACCTACAAATTCTCTGATTGACTCATATTTAACTGGGCGCAGTCAGTTTGTGGATGGTGGAAATGCTACCTCTTCACTACTTGGTATCACTGGTCAAGTCGGCGTTCCTCAAGGGTCCATACTTGAACCTCTACTCTTTCTTGTTTATGTTAACGACATCAACAGGGCGCTGGATGATCTCGGGTCTAAATGTCCTATTCGCTGATGATACAGCCTGCACAGTGAGCGGTGCTGATGAAATGTCGCTTAAGAAGAATATGTTGGCAGCTTTCAAGAGGATAGAAAATTGGTTTTAGTGCAAATAAATTATCTGTTAATATGTCAAAAACCAAGTTCATGATTTTCTCTCGTACTGACCAGTCTTTACCTGAACTTAGTAGACTACCCATTGATGAATATACTTATTTAGAGCGTGAATCTGCTTTGAGATATTTAGGTGTGCTAGTTGATCAGAATATGACTTGGAAGGAACACATTGCTAAATTATGGATGAAGTTGGGAAGGAATGTTGGAATATTGCGGCATTTGAAATTTATTCTACCTTTTCATGCAATGAGATCGGTATATTTTGTCCTAGTCCATTCTTATCTGAGTTATTGTCCCCTGATTTTTCTGAATACATTTAAAACTCATATAAAACTACTTCAAAGGCAGCAAAATAAAGCACTGCGTATCCTGAAAACTTTCATCCCCTCCCCAATATCCCTACCATCAAAATCGCCAAATAAAAGTATATATTCTTTCCTTAATATATTACCCGTGGAATTATTATTATGTTTCATGGATTGATGTTTTATATTAAGTATTTTGCTAAAATTCTACCGAAAATTTTCTATGCTTTGGATCTATTTAACCAATGTGAGCACGATTATGGAACGAGGGGAACTTCTAAGTATGTTGAACCCCGAGCGTGCACGAGGTTCTCACTCAGGCACTGCATAACCAAACTTTGGAATGCGCATGGGCCGGGTCTTAATATTGGTCTTTCTGTTGGTACACTGCGGGGTCATTTAAAAACTCTTTTACTAACCCTTTGATCATTTTATTTTATTTTATTTTTTTTTTTAATTCAGTTATGGTCTTCCCACTGGCACATTCTATTGTTAGGGTTTCCCCACGGCTTCAATTCACTATTTTTGGTGTTTTGTTTTAGTTTGTCCTCCATTTGGCTGCTGACTTGGGGTGATGCTTGGTAAGTCATACATTTTTCTTTCTTTTTTATCTATTTACAAAAAAGTGTGATTATGTACAAATGCAGTTATATATTATGTTTTTGTTGCTTTTATTTGTTATCGGTTGCCTGGAAATACGAGCTAGACTCTCAGCCGGGCATACCTATATTGTAGTTGTATTTAGTTTATAAATAAAAGAACCCGAACCTGAACCTTTTATTTAATTTCAACGGCAATCAGTGAGCGTTTAGTTTAATATTTGTGACAAGAAATTCCCCTTCTTTTGCAAGGAGATGTACGTCAGATATTGTGTAAAAACTGGATTATTCACGACGTTTCCTTACTAGATTAAATACAAAAAAACAAGTTTTTTTTGACTGAAAGTAAGGAGCGACATTAAAACTTAAAACGAACAGAAATTATTTCGTATATGAAAGGGGCTGTCCCCTCCTCAACGCCTCGCTCTTTACGCTAAAGTTTTTTATGTTTAAAAAAAAATAGAGTTGTGAGAACGTCAAACTTTAGCGTAAAGAGCCAGGCGTTTGAGGAGGGGACAGCCCCTTTCATATACGGAATAATTTCTGTTCGTTTTAAGTTTTAATGTCGCTCCTTACTTTCAGTTAAAAAAACTAGTTTTTTTTATTTAATTTTGAACGTTTTTGAATAAATGCAGGTTTTGATCTTGGCTCACAGTACATGAATAATTAATACAAAATTTTCATATCAATTTACTTTTATTTGGTTAAATGGCTTTCTCGAAACTTGTTTCATTTTATTTACGAACGTTTTTATTAGTAATAAATATACGTAACTTACGAATTAACTTACGTAACGAACTTCTATATTCATATGTTTTAATACGTATATTAGGGGGTTCGCCCCCTAGTCAATACCTTGCTCTTTAAGCGAAAGTTCGAATTTTGTTCCAATTCTTTAAAAATGACCGCTTAATCTCAAAGGCCGTTAATTAGAATAAATAGCTCATATGAAAGTACTAGAAAATCTCTGGCTCAAAGAGTGAGGTATTGACTAGGGGGTGAACCCAATCATATATGTAATATTTTCTGTTCGTTGAAAGTTTTGATGTTGCTGCTGTTGCAGTTGAAAAACTTGTTTTTTTATATTTAATTTCTGATCTTTTTTTAAATAATGCTGGGAAGTCCGGCGTCCCCTTCATAGCAATATCCCTTCCCCCATGAAAACTTCCTTCATGGAAAGATCCTCCCACATAACCCCCGACCCCCCCCCCCCCCCCATTTAGAAGATCATTTGTCATGTACTAAAGGAAAAAAGGGTTTTGATCTCCCCTGAAAATGTCTGTACTGTATACTTCCCAATAACCAATACTATATGTTAACATTGGTTAAAGTTCATAACTTTCAGCCCTCCTCCCGGGAACTTCGGGGGATTAAGTCATTCTAAAAGACATACTTATAATATTTTCGAACATGTGAACAAAATGGCTATCTCAAATCTT
>CM051260.1:24115908-24120908 GCA_027921565.1 Artemia sinica
TAATGGTATCAAAATTCCGTTTTTTAGAGTTTCGGTTACCATTGAGCCGGGTCGCTCCTTACTTACAGTTCGTTACCACGAACTGTTTGAAATATTATATTATATAGAAAAATACAACTACTGTAAGTGGATACACAATTACTTGCATAACACAATTACACAATCACAATTACTTGCATAACACAATTACTGTAAGTGGCAGAAAAATGGAAACTTTTCTCTTTTTATTAGAGCTGGAGCTGTGCACAGCGTCAAGATGAATGATTACCAAAAGCCTCATTTAGAAGATCATTTGTCATGTAAAAACTAAAAGCAGAATTTAGTATTTTTGAAAGGAAGGGTTTGATAATTCTTAAGACTAGCTCTATATAATTCAGCCATTGATGGGACCACAAATTGTACTATTAAAAAAAGTTCATTGACTTACTAATATTCTCAAATATATAGCAAAAAAGTCATCAGCAGGAAATTTTAATACCGATCTTAAACTGTTACAGACCAAGCCGTTAAACATCAAAATACAGGTCTTAAACCGTTTTTTAAATTTTCCATTTGATTAAAGAGTTATGGAAATATATTCAAAAATGGACTATCCTTCATTTTTCCTTGGGGAGGGGTGGAGTGTTGAGCTTTGGAAAGAATTAAATATATATGAATTGGAGTTATTACGGTAAACACTAACTTCGGTGAATAATGGGAGAAGAGTAATTTTTTTCAGAACCCCATGTATAGTCTAAGGGGGAAAACGAGCCCTACAACTCAAATACTCTTCTCACTGCTAATTAAATTAAAAAATAAGTTTTTTCAACTGAAAGTAAGGAGCAACATTAAAACTTAAAACGAACAGAAATTATTACGTATATGAGGGGGTCCGTCCCCTAATCAATACCTCGCTTTTTGCGCTAAAGTTAAAATTTTGTTCGAATCACAAATCCCTGAATCACAAAGGCCGTTTAAGTAGAATAGGTAGCTCTTTTGAAAGCACTAAAAAAAACGTTAACGTAAAGAGCGAGGTATTGACTAAGGGGCGAACCCCCTCATATACGTAATAATTTCTGTTCGTTTTAAGTTTTAATGTTGCTCCTTACTTTCAGTTGAAAAATATTTTTTTTGTTTAATTTCTGATCATTTTTAAATAATGCTGGGAATTCCGGCGCCCCCTTCATAGAAATGTCCTTTCCCCCAAGGAAACATCCTCTATGGAAATGTCATCCCACGTAATCCCCTCTTCCCCCCCCCCCACCACCCATAAAAAATCCCTCCTGGAAACGTCTGTATATTTCCCAATAACCAATACTATATGTAAACAAAGGGCAAAGTTCATAGCTTGCAGCCGTTTCCCCGGGAACTGTGGGGGACTAAGTCATCCTCAAAGACATATTTATTAAATTTTTTTACTATGCTGAACAAAATGTCTATCTCAAATCTTTGACTGGGTGACTTTGGGGAAAAAAATGAGCGTAGGAGGGGGCCAAGTTACCCTCCAATTTTTTTGGTCACTTAGAAAGGGCACTAGAACCTTTAATTTCCGTTCGAATGAGTCCTCTCACAATATTTAGGACTACTGGATCGATACGATGATCCCTCGGAAAAAAATCCCAGATCGTATCGGATCGATACGATCCGATACGATCTGCGAAAAAAAGAAACAAAACAAATAAACACGCATCCATGACCTTTCTTCTTGCAAAAAATACAAAATTCCAAATTTTTGCAAATAGGAGCTTGAAACATCTACAGTAGGGTTTTCTGTTACGCTGAATCTGAGGGTTTGATTTTCGTTAAGATTCTATGACTTTTAGGGGGTTTCCCCTTTTTTTCAGGCTCGTAACTTTTGATGGGTTAGACAAAGTTTGATGAAACATATATATTTGAAATCAGCATAAAAATTCGATTCTTTTGATGTATCTACTGGTATCAAAATTCCGTTTTTTAGAGTTTTGGTTACTATTGAGCCGGGTCGCTCCTTACTTACAGTTCGTTACCACGAACTGTTTGATTTTGATCAGAGAAGTTTGTATAAAAAGCAAGATTATCTTTTTATGCAAGATTTCTCAAGATTGTCTCCTTTCTCCCTTTTTCAAATAAATTTTAAAAACTGGAAGTTCTTGACAGGTTCATTAAGCGTCTCTTGTCAAATTTCCTGACAGCTAAATTCACTTTGATGTTATTTTTTTGGAATGCTTTTCAAAGAAGTTATAACAAGAATCAGTTAGTATTAAGATAATTGAAAAATGTATTTTGCAAATCTTGTACCGAAAGGGGCAAAAGTAGCGGATGGATTTTAATTTGATGTTTTTATTAATTTAAAACTTAGGAACAGGGGCGTCTCAAGTTAATAATTTTATGATCTTAGGTTTAATACTTCAGTTTTTCAAGAGCAATTGTGGGATGGGTACCAGAGCTAAAAGTTGAAAAAGTAAAAAAAAAGTCGGGTAATGCTAAGGTTTAGTTGGATATCAACAAGTCGTGTTGAAGCTTTCCCAGGTCACTGAAACAATAAGGAATATGTTTTTAGGCCCAGAAAGGGCCCAAGGTCGTACCCAGGGGGAGGGGGGGGAGCGGATTTGAATCCCTCCTCCCAAAAAGTTTGGGTGATTCTTAAAAACGTAACAAAAATGGATATAAACAAATTTTTTATGTTTTTTTTAGTATTTCCTTTGTGTAACCCACCCCCCCGAAAAAATTCTTGATTAGAACACTTCCCGAAAAAAATACTGGCTATGGCCTTGGGCCCAGGAAAACATTTTCAAGTCCCAACTTCAGGGTTTAAGACGGTTTTCGAAGAAAAGTAAATAGCCACATTAAAACCTAAGACGAGCAAAATTAAAGTCCTATATCCAAGCTTAAAATGAATAGAAATTACTATGAATGAATAAATGGGACTCAAAACAAGCAGAAATAAAAATAAATAATCAACTCAAACATAAAGTTTATGGCTGCAGCTGTATCTGCAATCTCGAACCTCGGCCCAGAGCAACCAAAAGTTTAAAGGCACGTTGTCTAGTTTATGTCTTGTCTTGTGAGTCTAGTTTCTAGCGAGAAAACTTTCTATTTTAACCTGATTCAGGAATGGTACTACTATTTTCATTGTTCTCAACAGCAAAATGCTTTTGTCAAAAAAATTTCTAATAATTTCGAAATAAAACGTCTGAAACCCTTCGAAAACTTGTTAGATCAAAACAAAAAGCGCAAAATTATATTTTTCACAATCGAAAACTCCTTTGAGAAGAATTGCGGCCTCCACCTTAAGCAACAACAAAATTCGTCTTTTGAATGGGAATCACTGGTGTATATTTTTCATCTTCTTGTTTTTTTTTTACCGCTATTGGGGGGGGGGGGCATCAGAGAGAGCTGTTTACGGCCTGATTTGTAAGATAATTTTCATGTATAAATGATTTTGATAAATTTGAGCTAAGTATTAACCTACGGTTTTTTTCTTTATTTCCTTTTTTCTTAAGTATTTCTCTTTTATTTATTTCAGTATTTTTTCACAGCTATTCTTTTGTTAGCCAATTTTCTTTTTTAAGTCAAGACAACGAGACCGAGAGATCAAACAGTTCGTGGGAAGTAACTGTAAGTAAGGAGCGACCCGGCTCAATGGTAACCGAAACTCTAGAAGACGTGTTTTGGATACCAATAGATACATCAAAAGAATTTGATTTTAATGCTGATTTCAAATATATAAGTTTCATCAAGTTTAGTCCTACCCATCAAAAGTTACGCGCCTGACCAAATATGACTGATTTTCGAAAAAAGGGGGAAAGACCCCCTATAAGTTATAGAACCTTAATGAAAATCACACCATCGTATTCAGTTTATTGGAAAACCTTACTGTAGGGGTTTCAAGCTCCTATCTACAAAAATGTGGAATTTAGCATTTTTTGCCAGAAGAAAAATCACGGATGTGTGTTTATTTGTTTTTTTGTTGTTTTTTTCCCCAGGGGTGATCGTTTCGACCCAGTGGTCCTAGAATATCTTGGGAGGGCTCATTGGAACGGAAATTAAAAGTTCTAGTGCCCTTTTTGAGTGACCAAAAATAACGGAGGGCAACTAGGCCCCCTCCCACACTCATTTTTTCCCAAAGTCACCTGATCAAAATTTTGAGATAGCCATTTTGTTCAGCATGGTCAAAAATATGATAAATGTGTCCTTTAGGATGACTTAATTCCCCGAAGTCCCTAGGAGGAGGGCTGAAAGTTATGAACTTTACCCAATGTTAACATATAGTATTGGTTATTGGGAAGTATACAGACGTTTTCAGGGGGATTTTTTCTGGTAGTGAGGGGGGTGTAGGTCGGGGTTATGTGGGAAGATCTTTCCATGAAGAAAGTTTTCATCGGGGAAGGGACATTGCTATGAGGGGGCGCAGGATTTCCCAGCATTATTTAAAAAAAATATCAGAAATTAAATATAAAAAAACAAGTTTTTCAACTGAAAGTAAGGAGCAACATAAAAACTTAAAACGAACAGAAAATATTACGTATATGATTGGGTTCGCCCCCTAGTCAATGCCTCGCTCGTTAAGCCAACGATTTTTTAGTACTTTCATAAGAGCTATTTATTCTAATTAACGGCAGTAGAGATGCCTCATGAGCTCCGATCAGCACACCATATATGGGCATAGAGTCATTAGGGAGAATGATTGCGTAATCGGTCAATGGCCTCTTTCTCCAGGTGTGTTTTTGGCACGCTCTTAGCGAAGGTCAATGTTGTTATTGTTTCCGAGGCAAAATGCCAAGGTCAATGTTATTGTTGTTTTGAACAGAGTCATTAGAGAGAACACGTGGTTAATGGGGTCAATGTTGTTGTTTTAAGTGCACGCTCGAGGCAGATGTTATGATCCAGAAATAGTATTTGTTATTGTTATTCGAGCCAGCTGTTATGAGGTTCCGAGAAACAGTTAATGACATTTCCTTCCTGTTCGAGGCAGATGTTATGATCCAGAAATAGTATTTGTTATTGTTATTCGAGCCAAATGTTACGAGTTCCCGGGAAAC
>CM051260.1:24125908-24128408 GCA_027921565.1 Artemia sinica
CACACATAACTTACACACACACACACGAAAACTTACACACACACACGCCAAAACTTACACACACAAAAACTTACACACACACACACACACACACACACACACAAACTTACACACACACAAAAAAAAACTTACACACACACACACAAACACACACAAACTTACAAACACACACAAAAACTTACACCCACACACAAAAGCTTAGACACACAAAAACTTACACATACACGCAAAAACTTACACCCACACGCAAAAACTTACATGCACACAAAAACTTACATGCACACAAAAACTTACACACACACAAAAACTTACACACACACACACACACAAAAACTTACACATGCACACGAAAACTTACATGCACACAAAAACTTACACACACACACACACATACGAAAACTTACACACACACGTCAAAACTTACACACACAAAAGCTTAGACACACAAAAACTTACACACACACACACACAAAAAACTTACACCCACACGCAAAAACTTACATGCACACAAAAAACTTACATGCACACAAAAACTTACACACACAAAAACTTACACACACGCACAAAAACTTACACACACACGCACACACACAAAAACTTACACACACACACACACACACGAAAACTTACGCACACACACGAAAACTTACACACACACACGTCAAAACTTACACACACAAAAAAACTTACACACTTACCGTATCACAGTTACATTGTCTTAATTTTTCAAATTTCATTTTGAATTTCTGTCGTGAAATGCAAGAGTTGGAATATTTCAGTAGTGACTTGTTGTGCTTTACCTTCTCACAGTTACATTCTCTTGATTTTTCGAAGTTCATTTTGAATTTCTGTCATGAAATGCAAGAGTTGGAAAATTGGGGTCTTAGTCCACCAGCCCGAATGGTGGAAATCCACTAGCTCAGTATTGGGGTCCCAGTCCACCAGCCTGAACGGTGGAAATTCACTAGCTCAGAATTGGGGTCATAGTCCACCAGCCTGAATGGTAGAAATCCACTAGCTCAATATTGGGGTCTCAGTCCACCAGCCTGAATGGTGGAAATTCACTAGCTCAGAATTAGGATCTTAGTCCACCAGCCTGAATGGTGGAAATTCACTAGCTCAGAATTGGGGTCTTAGTCCACCAGCCTGAATTGTTGAAATTCACATTAGATGAGGTTACGTGTGCACACACACACACACACAGAGAGACGACTAACACACAGGGACAACACACACAAAGAGACGACACACACAGAAAGAAACTGAATTACAAAATGAATATGATCAGGAATTGTTTACAAGTCAGGTTGGCCGAGTGGTTAAGGCGCTAGACTCAAGATCTGGTCCCCATATGGTGGAAATCCACTAGCTCAATATTGGGGTCTCAGTCCACCAGGCTGAATGGTGGAAATTCACTGTTTAAGTTAGATTAGGTCAACTTATCATGAGCGTTCACGATAAGTTAACCTAACCTTTTCTGGTGAGTATGGTTAGGTTAGGCTAGATTAAGATAGGTTAGGTTAAGTTAGGTTAGGTTAGCCCTATGTACGCTTCACTTAGGTTAGCCTAAGTTAGGTGAGAGACAGGCAAAAAGTTAGGTGTATGATTAGGTTAGGTTAGGATAGATTAAATTAGGTTAGGTTAAGTTAGGTTAGACTAGGTTAGCCTACGTACACGCGTGAATTTCTGTCTTGAAATGCAAGAGTTGGAAAATTGGGGTCTTAGTCCACCAACCTGAATGGTGGAAATCCACTAGCTCAATATTGGGGTCTCAGTCCACCAGTCTGAATGATGGAAATTCACTGTTTAAGTTAGGTTAGGTTAACTTATCATGAGCGCTCATGATAAGTTAACCTAACCTTTTCCGGCGAGTATGGTTAGGTTAGGCTAGATTATGTTAGGTTAGGTTAAGTTAGGTTAGGTTAGCCCATGTATGCGTCACTTAGGTTAGCTTAGGTTAGGTGAGAGACAGGCAAAAAGTTAGGTGTATGATTAGGTTAGGTTAGGTTAGATTAAGTTAGGTTAAGTTAGGTTAGGCTAGGTTAGCCTACGTACGCGCGCGTACGTAGGCTAACCTAGCCTAACCTAACTTAACCTAACTTAATCTAACCTAACCTAACCTAATCATACACCTAACTTTTTGCCTGTCTCTCACCTAACCTAAGCTAACCTAAGTGACGCATACATGGGCTAACCTAACCTAACTTAACCTAACCTAACATAATCTAGCCTAACCTAACCATACTCGCCGGAAAAGGTTAGGTTAACTTATCATGAGCGCTCATGATAAGTTAACCTAACCTAACTTAAACAGTGAATTTCCATCATTCAGACTGGTGGACTGAGACCCCAATATTGAGCTAGTGGATTTCCACCATTCAGGTTGGTGGACTAAGACCCCAATTTTCCAACTCTTGCATTTCAAGACAGAAATTCACGCGTGTACGTAGGCTAACCTAGTCTAACCTAACTTAACCTAACCTAATTTAATCTATCCTAA